>VYXF01004079.1:37505-56840 GCA_013397295.1 Polioptila caerulea
TTTCTTTTCCCATTTTCCCCTTTTCTACCTTTTCTCCCTTTTTTTTCCCCCCATTTTTTCTCCTGCTTTTTGAAAAATAAATATCAATAAAGTGCTGCTGTTGGCTCGGGAATGTCCCTGGCTGTGGGTCCTTGGGATCCAAGTGCCATCTTGTGTTCATCCATCGCATTTCAGGGATTTTTTCCCCTCACAAATTCCTCAAAACCGCAGCTCCTGCTCACCATGGAAATGCTTGCAGAGGTGTTTGTATCATTCAGCGCTGGATTATTGGCAAATTGAAACACCAGAAAAGTCATTTTGTCATAAATAAAGCTGGAGATGTATAAATATGAGCTGTTTGCACAATGAATTCTTGGGGTTTAATGTAAAATCCACTGCCAGACCCTCCAGTGGGATGCAGGTCTGGCTGTGCCATCACCCTCCCCTTCCCTCTCTCAACAGGATAAATCTCAGGGGAATTAGAGTTGCTTGAAATTTTTATTTTACCAGAAATTTCATTTCATTATTTCATTTCATTTCTTTTTTCTTTTTTTTTTTTAGTTTTATTTTTAGCAGAACTCAAGCATTGGAAATCGTAGGTTTGCAGAAAAATTGTGGGGTTTTAACACCAAACTGCTCCGGAATTAAATTTGGATTTCCTTCAAAGGCACAGCTGAGATAAATGGAAAAAGGTGGAAAAGCTGAAGGGCTCATCTTGAGATATTTAGAAAGTTTTAAAGTAAAAGTTGCGATATTTAACAATGGAGCTACATTTTAGAATGAAATAAATAGAAAACTAAATCAGAGTTGGGACCACGTGGAATATCTGGGAGCCAGGATGGGCCCCAGGTCCTGGAATTCAGCTCTTGATGCCAAATCACCTCTCAATTTACCACAACTTCCACGGAGGGGGATCAAGATCAGAACATTCCAGACTGAAAAAAAGTCCAATTTGAGTGATTAATTCAGCCCTAATTGAAAACAATCCACCACACGTATCCTCTAGTTCCACAAAATTCTGTCTCAGGATGAGCAGCAACAGGTTTTTAACAAATAATTTCCAGAAATAAAAGAATTAAACTGAATTTGAACCCCAAATCTCTGAAAATAATCCACGTAGGATGTGCTCTGCTCAGCTGGGATTTCTCTGCTGTTTCTCCCTTCTCTACATTATTTTCTCTCATTTTGTCTGTATTTGTGAGAAATTCAGGCCCAGAGAGCTCCCAGGGCCTGGAGCATTTAAGGTCAAAAATAGAGATGGACTCAATGTCTGACCTAGGGCCTTGGGGAAGGCTTGGGGATTTAGAATAGTAAAAGTAAAACTGAAATTTATACTTTATATAGAAATATGTTTCTAGAATATAGAAATATGCCTCATATAAGCACATAAATATGTTAAGCAAGAGAGTAGAAAATATGAAAGTTTGGTAATAGAAGCTGTTTTGGAGTTGTTAAGAGCAGAAGGTGCACAATAAATTTTTGTGGAATTGTGTGATTGGATAAAAAGAGAGGCACTGAGGCAGAAATTCAGCAATCAATGATTGGTTAATGAAGACGCCAGAGGGGTTTGTGGAAGGAGTTGATTGGATAGGAAATTTGTAAAAGACACTGTAACCAGAATTAAAGGGGTTTCTGCTGTCCTGGCACTGGGTGTGACAGCCTAAAGGCCTCACCCTTCCCTCAGAGTGGATTTACAACAAATCATCCTTTAATTGCCACTTCAGCCGACCCCATCTCAGCTGTATCCCAAACATGAATTAAAGATTATACCCTGAATTTTCTCTCTCCAGAACTAAGAGACTTCCTAAACTCTCCAGAACCACCTGGAATGCTCAAATTCCTGTTCAATCCCCTCTTTCCCAGTGGTTTCCAGGAGCTCTGGGCAGTCACATCCCACCCAAGACCCTGCAGGATTCACGGAGAGCTCTCCCACTTCCTTCCCCCTTCAC
Source organism: Polioptila caerulea (assembly GCA_013397295.1). NCBI lineage: Eukaryota > Metazoa > Chordata > Aves > Passeriformes > Certhiidae > Polioptila > Polioptila caerulea. The sequence goes on from VYXF01004079.1 coordinate 39,434, forward strand.
CTGAGTGAAATCAGACTGAAACCAAGGGCAGATTTACAATGGAAATGAAGATAAAACTGTGAATTGTTTTCTCCCAGGCTTCATTGAGCATGCAAGGCACTGAGGAATAATCATTGCAATAATATCTGCTCAAATTCCAAACACAAGCAGAGAGAGCTACCTCACATTTTCCAAAAAAGAAAATAAAAAAGTATCTGGAGTGTTTGCTTTCAAACCATTTAATCTTTTACCTCTGCAGAAAAGATGTTTTCTCACCGTTTACATACCCAGAACAATAATAAACCTTTTTATCTGAGAGGAAAAAAAAACAATAAAAATGTCTCACAATTAATCCTTAATCCTTTCAAGAGTCCTTCAAAGGTAAATGGGATCTCTGGGGATTAAAGGGGCACTTGTTACTCACTCTGCAGGGTCACCAGGAGGAGTTGGGTTAATGCCAATTAATCAGCAAGGAATTCACATTCCCAGAGGTTCCTTCCAGGATCTGGAGGAAAATATGAGGAATGATGGAGAGGAACTGGAGAAATAGGACAAGGGGGAAAGGCTTCAAACTGAAAGGAAATTTAGGTTAATATGGAAGAAATTCCTGGCTGAAAGGGTCGGGAGGGGCTGGGATGGAATTCCCAGAGCAGCTGTAGCTGCCCCTGGATCCCTGGAAGTGCCCAAGGCCAGGCTGGACAGGGCTTGGATCCACCTGGGACAGAGGAAGGTGTCCCCATGGCAGGGGAAGAGGTGATCTTTCATTTCCCTCCCAACCCAGAGCTTCCTGTGATCCCATTTTTCTGTTTACATGACTCTGTTCACTGCCAGGCTGTGCACATGGGAATACTTGTGGGAAACCCCTTTTTTCTTCTCTAGGTTCTTCTTCTCAGTGATAGGATCAAAAGCACAGGAGGCCAAGTTCATGTTTGGACTGGGCTGTTGATTATTTCTTATCTCAGTCACAGCCCCACTGACCGTGAGTGCTGCTCCGTGCTGAGTTAGCAGAGCAAAAATGGAGCTCAGAGTTATGACTTTGAGGGGTTTTTTTAGCTTAAACTGCCCAATTCTGAGATGCCAACAAATTTATTTTTACTTTAACCCCAATAACGAATCACCCATGTCCCACACTGTGGAATTTCTGAACCAATCACACAAAATCACCCAAATTTGTGAAGAAGACAACGACTACCCTAAACCCTCCATCTTGTTACATATATATTATATTACCCAGCCACCTTACATTCTGAATTTCCCACCCTGTGATATAACACACTTCTACTCAGCTACACATGCACAGACTCCAATTTATCACTCAGTTATGGAAGCCTTTCCCATGGTCTCAGGTCAATGTGGATTATTCCCTGTTAGCACAGAAAGTCTGAAATCCTCTGTGCCCAGGGTTCCAACAAATATTCCCAACTCAGCTCCTCCTCCCAATGAAAAAAAAAAAAAACCAAACCAGGAAAAATCTGAAAACCCAGGAACACCCTGAGTATCTTTGCTGAGCACTCCAGCACTCAGGGTTCATTAGCAGTGACACCAAGCCCATCCCTCCACGTGCAGAACAGGTGCCCAAATTTTTGTCCCATTCCTTTTTCCTGCTGAATCCTGCCAAAATCCAGCTCCACGTTCCCTGCCCTAGGCTGGAGGGACAGACTGACAGGTGCTGTCAGCGAGGGATTGGTTTGGCTTCTCATGGAATCCAATAAAGCACAAAAGCAAGAAAAAGCAGCAGCACGTGCAGCTCCAGGAGGCCCTTGGCAAAGCAGCCTCGAAAATGCACAATTCCAGAAAGTTTGATTAGGAAATAAAGATCATTGTGGTCAACAGACATCAAAATAATGGATAATTAATTTATTTAAATGGATATTCTCACTGCTTGGGAAGTGGGTGCTACCAAACCTTGTGGTTCATGTGAGATTTGGGGGTTACTGTGAGGTTTGGAGTTAATTGGGAGTTTGTGGTTTATTGGGAGTTTGGAGGTTATTGTGAGGTTTGGGGTTTTTTGTGAGGTTTGTGGTTTGTTGTGAGGTTTGGAGTTTATTGGGAGTTTGTGGTTTATTGTGAGGTTTGTGGTTTGTTGTGAGGTTTGGAGTTTATTGGGAGTTTATGGTTTATGTGAGGTTGGTGGTTTATTGTGAGTTTGTGGTTTATTGTGAGTTTGTGGGTTATTTGGAGGTTTGTGGTTTATTGCCAGTTTGGAGTTTATTGTTAGGTTTGGGGTTGTTGTGAGGTTTGTGGTTTATTGTGAGTTTGTGGTTTATTGTGCTCAGCAATCTGAACCCTACAACCTCCTGCAGGTTAAAACGGGGTAAAAAAATAATTTAGCCACTTTAGCACAGAGCTGTGGCTTAGCATCTACTGCCACTTCATTTCAGTGTTTGTCTGCATGCAGAAAATGCTGATTAAAAGGCAATGACTCCTTCCACGAGCTCAGACAAACATTGTGGGCTTGGGTTGGAAGGGACCTGAAAGCCCATCCAGTGCCCCCCTGCCATGGCCGGGACACCTCCCACTGTCCCAGGGTGCTCCAAGCCCCATCCAGCCTGGCCTTGGGCACTTCAGGGATCCAGGGGCAGCCACAGCTGCTCTGGGAATTCCACTCCAATCCCTCTCCACCCTCATAGGGAGGATTTTCCTCCTTTTTCTCTTCCAGCCCTGTCCTCTGCCAGTCTGAAGCCGTTCCCCTTGTCCTGTCACTCTGCCCCTGGTCCAAAATCCCTCTGGATCAGCCAAGCTGTAAAACACCAATGCTGGGACCCTCCCTGGCTGAATCCCTGTTGGGATTCGCTGCTCCTGAGCTTGGAGGAGCTAATCCTGGAATATTTTCCAGTTTTCCTCCCTGCAGGGCTTTATCCCGGGGTGCTGAACAGAGCAGATCACTTTATCAGCTCAGGTATTATCAAAAGCAATAAACAATGCTGTTTGCATTGTAAATACTGGGAAAAGGCAGCAGATAACAAAATCTACTACTAGAAAATAAGACAAATCTGAATTACAATTATTCCTGCACAGTCCTAATCCCCTCAGGACTAATTCCAGCCATTCCTTGTTCCTGCAGGAACAGCCCTAAAGTGCCAATGTCCAGCAGAGATTCCCATGTCTGGAGCTCAGCCATGCAGGCAGAGGTTCAGGATATCGTGGCACATTTAACAGCACATTTTCCCATTATCTGTTGCCTTTTGTATATTTTTTTCCATGGAATTCACATTTCAACTCCAGCCATCAGCTGCTTCTCCCTGAGGGGTGCCCAGGAATCACTGGCCTTGTGAAGGGAACCTGTTCCCTGGGAAATCAGTATATTCTCTGCAGGAAAAAATGGATGAAAAGAAGGAATTCTCACAAGAGAGGGCAAAGAAAATCCTTGTTATTCCTCATGCATTGCAGTCCTTGTTCAGTCTCTCCTGGATGAAAAGTTAAACTCGACCTTTGTGCTCCTGCCAAGGTCGGCCAGTGCCGCTCCCACAGCTCAGGCTTGCCTGGGGCCTGCTCTACCTCACACAGCAAAAAAAAAAAATCATCTAAAGAGGTTTAAAACTTCAAGAAAAGGAGGGGAAGTTGAAAAGTTTGGACCAGTTCTCCATCATTTTCATTTTTCCCCGCTGTCCCATCCATCTGGTGGGAATCCTTTGCTTGTAGTGGTGGAAATGTGGGTTGGAGAGGCTGAGGGAGGTTTTTCCCAAGGACTCTGCTCCAAACCAGCCCTGTCCTCCATCATCTTCCAGAATTTATCCCTCTGGATGTGTTACCCTTGTTATTTTTTGTCAAAAACACAGAAAATTCTCATTCTCCAAAGCAGCTTCCAATGGGTTACATCAACCACTCCATGCCTGAGTTTAAAAGCGAATTTCTGTAGTCAAAGCAGGACACAAAAACATTCCCATGCTGAGCTGCACGCAGGAAAAACACAGCCCAAGGAACTTTAATAAAGAACTGCACTCCAAAACTGTTATTTTTATATTTAACTAGGGCTTCATCATGTTATTAAAAATTTAGGTCAAGCACACGATGTCCAAAGGTTCTCAAGGAACACGAGGATAAAATTATCTGCCTGGAATTGATGTCCACTGTTGGGTAGCAGCAGGTAGCAGTTAATTGAAAAGTGCCTTATCTCTAATTATTCTGCTCCATCCTCCTTAGCAGCTGCATTAGAGTGAATACACAAGAAACAACCTTAAATACTCTCGAGCCTGATGTAAGAAAGAATATTTGGGAATGGTGATACTCTTTTTTTAATCCATGTTTTCCAGATGCAAAGCCCTTTTTTTCAGCTGTATCTGGATGTTTTCTGAGCCAGGCCTACACATTGCATGATGCTGCTCCCACAAATATAAAATTTAATTTGATTTTAGCTTGTTGGTTTGGTTTTTTTGCCTCTACTTCTCCTGAGTTAGAGCATTTCTGTTTTCCCTGCACATAAAAATGGGTTTATGGCTGGAGGTGTTACAGCTCCTTCCGAGTAACTCCAAGATGCTCCACAGCCTCTAAAAGTCCTTTTTGTGGCAGCCATGTGGTCTGGGGCTTCTCCCATCCCTGGGAATTTCACCTGGCAGCAGAAATAAATGGATTTTTCCAGTCTATCCACACATCTATAAGTGCTTAGCAGGATCTCCCTGGATTCATATCCTGATAGGGATTCAGAGCTGAGGATAAAACAGCCCCAGCAGTTTAAAGGGAGATTATTCTGAAATTAAACCCCACTTTAATACAGGGATCATTCTCCCAGCTCTGCCCTAACTTTGTGGCAGTGACAGAAAGGGAAAACTTGGAGGCTGGAAAACAAGATCATGGAACGATGCTGAGTTAGCAAGAGCATAAAGCCAAGCACAGTAACTGATTTTCCAATTGCATTTAATTTGGGGAGTTTAAGACTTAAATAAAGAGAAAATCGTGGAAACTTCTTGGAGCCAGAAGCCATTAGCAGGCTCTAACTCTATATTAGTTTAAAGGGATTCTGTCAAGTGCATTTTGAGCCTTTTAAATTTTTTTTTCCATGTAATTAATGTCCCTGCAACATTAGTTCCAGTGTCTTTGAAGCTAGAAAATGGTGTTTGCTTCCTTCTCTTCCCTGACATTTCATCTCCCCTCAAAACTCCTGTGGAGACTCATTCCAGCTCTAGTTTGAGTTATTTCTGTATTTGGCCCCAATGATATTCCTGATTCCTGCTTTCCCACAGATCTGTGGGATGTAAAGCATCCTCTCCTGGGATTGGGGACACTGACAAACTCATCAGGTGCCATTTGGAAATGTGAAACCACATTTTGGGTTCTGTTTGGGCCAAATCTCTTCTAAAGCTGCTGGGGAAAGTATTCATACTGACACATTGTATTAAGTAATAAATATGGATTGATTGATGCTCATTTTCCTTTCATGAAGCTGGTGGGGTACAAAGAATTAAGGAGCAGCTTCAGGTGCCTGAGTTCCATAAGTTCCCAGGCAAAATTCCTTCATCTGGGGAAATTCTGATTTAAGAAATCCAGAAAAAACTGCTGAAATTCCAACTGATGGACTCAGATGTGTCCAAGCAGCAAACCCAGCTTCTTTTCCAGAGTTAAGGTCCAAGCCTTGGAAGTTAAACCTGGATATAAAGGAGTGGTGCAGTAATTAGCATTCCAAATGTTCTGTGGCAATCCTGCCTGCAACACTGTGTTATCACTCTCCTGCTTTTAACATGGCTTTGGGGGGAAATAAACACCTCCAAAATGTGGAGACTTAGCTTAAATTCCTGATTTTTGCCACGGGTTTGGAGGTCCCTTGGGTACGGGATTTTGCTGCCTCCGTGAGAGAAGTGCAAAATTGTGTTAACAGAAGTTTTCCTTTCCTCAGCATCTTCCCATCAGGGATATTTCAGTTCTTGTGGCACACTGGGACACTCTGGGATCAGTGTTGATTCCAGCTGCCAGGAAACCCAGGAATAACCTGTATTTACATCACAAAATTTAATTATTCAGACAGCAAAACAACCTGGAAAAACCACGAAAAGCAGAAATTCCTTGGTGCCCTGGGTGTGCTGCTCCCTTTGGAAAGAGCTGGGCCCACTTAGATTATCCAAACATCAAGAATGATCCAGGAAAATTATAATCCTATTTAGACTTCTGATGCTTTTATGGTACTTAAAGAATCAGAAAATGCTGTGCCCTAAGTTAGCCCAATTTATCCGCCACAGATTTCATCTCATTTATTGCATAACATCAATTCACACAGAAATCTCTCTCAAGCAAAATTGCTTTGAATAATTTTAAACCTCTCGATTTTTCTGGTAATCATTTATTAACCACAGCACTATTTTTTTTTTAAGTCCTCTCAATTAGAGCTTATTTTATGTGAAATACCTTCAATATTTTTGAAGATCTCATAGAAACAGCCCCACTGCAGCCACTTTTTCAATCCGTGCAGGAACCACTGGGCTCCAGATGGGCTCTGACCTAAATCCTTCAGTGGTCAAACTCCCAGGGCTTCTTCTGAGTCCTCCTCAAAGTCACTTTGTAAACACTGATGCTTTAAAGAGCATTTTAAGGGACGTTTTCCGCAGGGTCACAAGTGGCCTGAGCCTTTGCTTCAAGCCAGAACTTGGCATGTGAGATCTCTCCAGCAGAGAATATTTTTTCCCCAGCGAAACTCCAACTCCCTCCTTCCCCTGGTGTCCGAAATTGATGTTGGCAGTTTTGTGCTCTGAGTAAGAAGCAGAGTTTATCAGTTTAAGTGACTTCAAAAAGCAGGGATGAGCATCTTTGATAACACACAGGAATTACGAGGCTGCTCAGCACTGACAGGCTCAAATTTGCAGCCACACAGAGAAAATTCTCAGCTTTTTCTAGTCCATATTTTATTCCTGCCCGAGCCTGGAGCCTCCTAAAGCTTTACTTAAATTCCTATTCCACCTAAGAGCACCAATTCCCACAGCACATTGCAGGTCCTGCAGGGATTTGCAAGGAATAAAACCCCCAAAGAGCCAACCCTGAGCTGGTTCTGGTGTGAAAGCCAAGCAAGGAGCAGCTCCAAAGATAAAAATCCCCAAAGGATCAAAAATCAGATCTTTGGCAAAGAAAAAACACCAAGTCCCACCTGTATTTGAGGGAGAGATCTGCTCCCAAGCATTTAAATTACCTTAATGATAATCCCAATGCACATTCACTGCTGCTGAGCTGTTCTACACCAGGCAGCGAAGACTCATTTGTTTAAAACTAATCTGCAGTTTCTTTCTGAGAGTTCCAGAAAGTTCCTAAGTTGTTGGGCTGGTAAATCTTGAAATAAAAAAAAAAAATTCAGTAAAATTCAGCTGCATCAGCCCATGTGGGCTGCTGAGAGCCTGGCAACTCCAGGGCATCTCAAGCCTGAGTGTGCATTAAAAGAAGTGACTGGAAAAGTTGGAAGAAAATAAAAAAATTTTTAAAACAGCTGCTTTGTCATTTTTTTTTTTAGTCTTGGGTAAACACAGAAGGTGCCAAACTGCAGCAGATTGCAAATCCCCAACGTTTGGCTTTTTCTGCACCATTGCCACCCAAGCTGATCACGGGAAAGAATTAATAATTAAGGGTAATTATCTGAGTGGACACTTTTTAATATGCTGAACTCAGGCTCGTGTTCTTTATGGGAAGGGGAGGAAAGAGGCAGGGAAATTCTGGAAATGCCACTTTTTCATCTGGAATTATTCTGACTGGATATTTCATCTTACCTCTCGTGAACACCACGATCATCTTCTCCAAATCCCTTTTCCCTCAAATGCCAGAGGTGACAGGAATGGGAAAAACCCTTCCTAATTCACGAATCAAAATGTGCTGGAATTTCGCTGCCCTGGTTCTTTCCTTCCTCTACCTAGAAGAAGTTTTGCTAAGGAAAAGCAAAACAAAGGGACAACAAAGCTGTTAAAATAAAATTTTGATTTGTGATCTTTCTACTGAAAAGATTCCCTCTCCTTCCAACTTTGCTGTTCCAAAATGTGGGCTGGGAAAATTTGATTGGAAGTTGACAGCTGGAACGGAGAAATATCTCAGGAAGAGCCAGTGAGGATCAAGGAGTGTTTAGGGGAGGGTTTCTCACAAACTCTCAGCATTATGGAGTTACGGAATCATGGAATTATTTCAGCTGGAAAAGCCCTCTCAGATCATCAACTCCAGCCATTAACCAGCACTGCCAAGGCCAGCTCTGCCTCATGTCCCTAAGTGCCACATCCACAGGGCTTTTAAATCCTTCCAGGCTTGGGCACTCCACCTCTGCCCAAGGGCAGGACAATCCTTTCCACAAAGAATTTTTCCTTATTTTCCACCCTGAGCCTCTCCTGGCGCAGCCTGAGGCCATTCCCTCTCCTCCCGTCCCTGTCCCTGGGATAAAATCCCAAATCTTCCCCACCCATCCCTTCCTGTCAGGAGCTGTGCAGAGCCACAGGGACCCCCCTGATCCCCCTTTGCTCCAGGCTNCCCTTCCTGGCTCCCTCAGGGATTCTCCAGCCCCTTCCCAGCTCCCTCAAGGATTCTTCAGCCCTTTTCCCAACCCCATTCCCTCCCCTGGACTCACTCCAGCCCCTCCATGTCCTTGTGAGGAACCCAAAACTGTGCCAGCGCTGGAAGAGCCCCAACAGTGCCAGCACATCCCTAATTCCTGACACAAATCCCTAATCCCTGGCAGAGGTCCCTGATTCCTCACAGAGACCCCAGATTCCTCACACAGATCCCTGATTCCTCACACAGAGCCCAAATTCCTCACATTATTTTTCCCACCAGGTTTTTCAGAGCTGCTGTAACTTTGTGGCCGTCACTGCCAGAATCCCAACCTTCCCCTTGGCCTGGATTCCCACCCATGACTTTGCCACCGCCTTTCTGACCTCCCTTTTCTCATCCTGAACCACAAATCCCCACAAAAATACCCGAGTGCAGCTCCTGGCACACAAATCCTTTGCCACAGAAATGCTGAGCTGCAGCTGCACCTTTGTGGGCAAATCTTTCTGTGCATTCCTAAAACGTGGATGGGACGTGGGAATGGGTGAGAGCTGAGCCCTGACAAAACACTTTCCACTCATCATGTGCTGCCCAGATCCTTTCTCTGCCTCCTCTCGCTTTCCTGATCATTTTTCTCTTCATCTTTGTAGCCAATCAATTTAAATGTGACACTTCTGTCTCTTGCCCAGCAGCCTGGATTTTGCTGTCTGTTAAAGGGTTTGTACGTATCAAAATAAAGTCAGTTATTGTAAAAGTAACTTCAAACATGTAAAACAGAATGAAACCCATTATATTGCTATCTCAAGTCAAAAAACCTATCTTTAATTTAATTTACTTACACATGTCATTTATACGCTCTTTTAAATAATAAATCTTTTATATAAAGGGAGGAAAAGCAAGAACTGAAGGAAAAACAAATTAATCTTCTGTTGCTGTTCTACTTTACTTCCTTCACGAGAACTTCCAATACCCAAACAATAATTCCAGACCAAATTGGACCAGTGGGGTCAGCAATCCTCTTTAAGAGGCTCCTTTCCCCAGGAGGGGGCAGCAGGATTTTATTCCTGTGTCTGCCTGAGCTCTGGATAAATGATGTGGGTAAGAGCAGATGGCAAAACTCTTCCTAGGTGTGGCTGTGATGCCTTCTGGAGGCTGCCCTGGAGCAGAGCCCAGCCAGAGCAGGAGGACAAAGCAGGGATTTATTCCAAGGCCTCCCTGGACACACCTGGGCAGTGCCAGAGCCCGCCTGGGCCACACCCAGGGTGACCCCAAAATGGGCCCAGAATGGACTCCAAGGCCCCAGGGCTCACCCTTGGAGAAGTTCTGCTCCAGCAGCACATTGCAGTTCAGTGTCCAATTCCAGCTCCAGCTTGTGCAGCTCCATCCTCCTTGCTTTGCCTTCTCCCTTCACCCTTGGGTTTGTTCCTGGCCCGAAAGTTGTCCTTGGTCCCGAGCTGGAGCAGGAATTGTTTTGTGTCCCTGCTCTGTGCAGAGAGCTCAGCAGCACTGAATGTGAAACCTAAACCTGCCCCCCAAAACAGCCCAGAATGTGAAAAATATCAAAGATAAAACTTAAGGCATCAGCTGGAAAAATTGGACTTGCTCGGAGCAGTCCCAGGGGCCTTTCTCGGAGCGTTCCTGTACAAGTGGGAACAATTCTTTTCCTTTTGGCTGCTGTTGTGTCCTGCTGAGGGAACACTGCCCTGCAATGATGAACTCTATCAAGGGAGAAGTGAGGGCTGCTGCTGTTCCATATCTTCATGATGATGCCTTAAGTTTTAAGATTTTAAGGCCCTGGTTGTGGCCCAGCCAGGCTCTGGCACTGCCCAGGTGTGCCCAGAGAGGCCTTTGAATAAATCCCTGCTTTATCCTCCTGCTCTGGCTGGGCTCTGCTCCAGGTCCAGAAGGCATCACCTCAGTGCTGAAGAGTTTGGGCTCCCATAGACCTGGCAGGACCTTTCTGGCTGCAGTCACAGCCTGGCCTCGAGTTCTGCCCCCAGTGATATTTTCTGGTGTCCCCTGGCTGGGGGGGACCAGGGCAAGGAGCTGCTGGGGGTGAAGCCTCCAAGCTGGGGTGTCGAGCAGGTTTCATTCCCTTCCCTTTATCAATAAGTTGGTTTTACTGGAGCTGAGCTGAATTATGAGCCCTCAGGCCCATATTTGGGTTGGAAGGGACCTCAAAAATCATTTCATTCCACCCCCTGCCATGGGCAGGGACACCTTCCACTGTCCCAGGCTGTTCCAAGTCCTGTCCAACCCAGCCTTGGACAATTTTAGGGATGCAGGGGCAGCCACAGCTTCTCTGGGAATTCCATCCCAGCCTCTCCCCACGCTCACAGAGAAGAATTTCATTCATATTTAACCTAAATTTCCTTTTTTTCAAACACTAACTGAGTTTAGCACCACATCATGGATTTGCCCATTAATTTTCCAAGCCAAGCAGTAACAATCTGGTGTCCTCAACACACACGGGATGGAGGAAAGACCCAAAAAACCACGGCACAGAAAGCAGCCACCTTCCCAAAATAACTCACTCAGCTTCCTGGGAATGAGAAAAAGAAGGCTTGCATCCCTAAAAACCTGCTTGAGCTTTTGTCAGACTTGCCACGATCTCGACTGCCAGGAAAACAAATCCTTTCTGAGCTCATAGCCCTCAGTTACCATCTCAGTGATTTAATTAAAAAGGAAAAGTTTCCTCCTACAGCCAGGAGGCACCTGGAAGTGTAGGACATTTGGAAAGCAGAGCAAAACAACTCAGAGATATTGTCCAAAACATCTGGGTATGAAAAGAATCTTCATAATTTAACCAACCGTGCAGACCAAATATTGAATTTTAAACCAGGCCCAACCCAAATTTCCTTGAATTTAACCCGGGCTTCAGAGGGTCTCCCACAGCTGGAATCTCCACCTCCAAACCTGCATTTCCAGCATCCATACCTGCAAAATGTGCATTGTTCTGAGGAAACCCAGCCCATCCTTCTGGATCCAAAGCCAGGATTTTGGGCTCACCCAGCTCAAACTCCCCAGATTTATCAGGAGCAAACAGAAGCACCTGGAGCCTCTCACAAAGGTAAACAAAACCCAAAATTCTATCCCAGAGCTTTTGTCCTCCTCAAACCAGAGGGGAAATGAAGATGACAGCTCTCCTGGAGAATTCCAGAGCCAAACCCCACCTCCTCTGTCAGACAGGGACCTCCTCTCCTCACACAAATGGGAAATAAAAGCAAAATTCCAGCTCGGATCCAGCTGAGGGAATCAACACCCGTTTCCTCTGGAGCTGGGGGAGTTGTCTTTGTGTTGGGCTGAACTCAGAACTCCAATTAAACCTGGAGTTCACTCATTGCTCGTCCTGAATGCTCAAAAACACAGAAGAAAATCTTTAAAAAATTACCTTGGCTAGTGTCAGGAAAATTAATCCCCAAACTCCAGAAATTTATGGCCAAAAAGGAGACACAGGAGTCCCTTGACTTTATTCCAATAAAGGCAGAGCCCCTGGGGCATCCCCTGGGGTCTCTCCAATTTTTGGAGGACTCAGCCTCCCTTTTATCCCAATTTCCCAGCCCCATTTCCCTCTCTCTTTCCCCACTGGCTGAGGCACTTGAGAGGTCCAGACTTCCCTAAGATTCCCCTCTAATGTACAACCCTCCTTCTGAATTTTTAATTCTTAGGAATTTATGGTTTCCCCCATTCCAATATCCGATTTCATTTATCAGCAGACCTACAGTTTGTTTGTGGAGGCAAATTTCTTTTTTTTTTTTCCCCCATTCATCAATCAGTGGAATCCTTCCCATTGTTTCCTTTCCCTCTCCCAGTGCTGGTTTGATCCACCAGCAGACCCACAGCTGGTTTGGAAACACAAATCCCTCATTCCTCTCACCAGCAACAGCCTCATTTCACCTGTGATTTCTCCAAAAGCTGAAAGGGAAAAGATTTTCATGGATTCAGGAAAGAATCCATGANAAAAGATTTTCATGGATTCAGGAAAGAGTCCTTGAAAACTGTTCCATTCCTGAATCCTCCCATTGCTTTTGAACCCCAAATGCCAATTACAAATCATCATTATTTACATTTCTGGGCACTTTTTTCTAGAAAGCACTGGAAGCCTTCCAGCTGCAGAGCAGATTCCTCAAGGAGAATGGAAGCAAAAACATTTCCCTCATATTTACAAAGAGCTTTTTTTTTGGTAAAACATCCTTTTCTTAAGCATCAGCACACAGGTTTTTGTCACACTCATTTAACACCTTTTTAACTTACAGCACTTTTAGAGAATTCAATCCTGTTTTCACCTTGGATGTCCCAAAAAGCCTCTTTTTGGCTGGAACAGATCCTGGATAATCAGCAGGGAAAGGACACTTTGGCCAGAGAAAAGAAGAAATTCACCCGATTTCTGCTGGCAAAATGTGGATTTTTGGCACCTTCACCTCAAGACCAGGCCACTATTGGATCCTTTTCCACCTTCAAAAGCCCAGAACCTTCTCCTGAAGGGATCCAAGAATAAAAATTAAAATTTTATGTGTTTTGAGGAGATCCAAATATTCCCACTCTACAACTTTCCTCGATTTTCCTCATCAAGCTCAACACAACCATTGACACATNTTTCTATTCAGCGCTTGACACTGGCGCCAAACCTCAGAACGCTGCAGAATGTTACTTTTTAAAGAGGTGTTTTTATCAAGCAGCCATTCTCATCCTCGTGGAATATCTCATTTTCCCAGCAGTTGATTAAAATCCATCCTGTTTCACTGGGATACACCCAGTGACACTCCCCTGCTACAGAGATACACAGAGGAGATAAAAGAAAATAATATATCACTGGCAGTGCTCGGAACATTGGTAAAAGCAGATATTCAGCACCTACTTATCTTTTATGTATACAGATATCCGTGGGGACAAATAGCCTATTATGGGCTGTGATTGACTGAAAATTGGGAGCAGAAGCTGGAAAAGAATCCTGAATAACTCTGAGGAGCAGTTCCTGCTGATATTTCACATTATGCCCTCGAAGATTGCCCGCAGGGAAAGGAAAATAGGAAAGAAAACAATTTGGGTTTAGCGTGGCTCCAGTTAAAACTCGAGATGGTTGTGGATAGTTCCCGTAATTAATCTAATTAACAGGATTTGGGTTTGCCACTGGATGAAATTCCAGCATTTCCAGGTATTTCTCCAGCAGGACCAGGAGGCCTTGACCCTACAGGGCTCATCAGGAGAGAGGGTGGGAACTGCAGCAGAACTCATTAAATCATTAAAAACTCATCAATCCGTCCGAGGTTTTTCTCTCGGACACTTGTGCCCAACCCCTTCAGTGAAGTTGTCCCAGCTGGCAGGGAAAAAATCCTTGAGCTCCTTTTTCCACTTGGGCAAATTCCCGTTGTTTTTCAGGGAATTCAGCCCTCAGTGGTGTCCCTGGGAGTTTTGATGACTTCTGAGGTTCCAAATGCCACAATTCAATAAGAGCCTGCAGAGAAACTGAAAGTTTGGCACCCAAAACCCATCCCGGTGCAAATCCCAAGCAGGCTGTGGTTTCACTGGCAATCCTGTGTGTACTGGGATGTTTTACAGCAAATTTCCAGCAGCTGCTATCCCGAATCTGTCAGAGCTGGGCACCAAAATCCTCAAATTCCCAGTTAGATCTGGTGAATAAACCAAGGATTCTGCGGCCATACAAATTAGCAAACCTTTTATTAATAAAAGTTACTTTTGTCCTAATTACTTTTCACCACCCCATCCACAGACTTAAAGCTATAAACTCCTCTCCTCAGACAGATAAATCTGTAATTACCCAACAGAGATTTCTTCGCCTCCGTTTTTTTGTGAGCATCAGCTGCCAGAGAGGAGATGCTGCTCCCATCCTGCTGATCTCATCCAAAATCACCATTCCTGCTACCCCAGCACATCATCACTCTTCTCATCCTCTTCCTTCACTCCATCCAATCCATCAGTGCCCTCAGGGAAGCTTCTGGAATGTTTGGGATCCATCAATTCAGACTGAGCTCCCTTCATAATCCTTCACCCATCAACTCATCAATCTCTTCAGTCCTTTCAGCATTTTGGTTGCTTTTCTGGGATTGCTTCCCTGCTTTTCCCAAATCTTGCCAGACTGGAGTGCTCAGCTGGGATCGCAGCGTTTCACCTGCACTCCCACAGGAGCTCAGTCCAGAAAAACAAACTCCTCCTCTTTTACCAAGCATCCACAATTGGAATTATTTCATTCGCCACTTTTTTAGTAAAAATTTCAGCACCTAAAATCTGAAAATCACTGAATCAACTTTGCAGATGTTTAAGGATTATTTTCTTCTCAATTAATTTTTTTTTTTTGCATGTTTGAAAAAAAAAGCTGGAAACACCAAACTTCACTGGGTTGGCTGCATTTTATCTAAAAAAAAAAAAAGGATGACAAAAGCAATTTGATTGACAAAAGCAATTAACAAAAATCACGATTTGCTTTCTGATTCCTGTTGAATATTTTTGCTCAGCTCCTTGAACTTCTCATTTCACCAAAACAAAACTCCAAGGACTCCTCATTCAGGCCATGACCAGATCCAAAACAATTTTCTCATGGACACAAACGGATTTAGGCTCATCTGAAGCTTTAAAAAACATTTTTAGAGCAAAGCTCGAGAGCTCCCCTGTATCTTTTTGATGCTTCTGAATCTTTCTTCTTCCCAGGCCTGGAGTTTTCCATGGGAACATTGAATTTTGAGGTGAGAAGTCATCTTTGAAAGGCTCACAAGGGAGGTCAGGAGCAGCTTAGATGCTTTCCAAACTGAATAAACACCAACAACCTCTTGAAACCCAACTTTTCCCAGCATCGAGCGAAGTTCCTGAAACAACACTTTGAACCCTGTGCCCGTTTCAAGCTGTTAAAAATCACCTCATCCCTTCCACTCAATAATTTTCTGATTTATTACAGAAAGGTGAGAGGTGCTCCCTCCCCTCACCAATTACCTGAGCCCCTGGGTGCTCTCTGATGCGTCTTTGCATGAATAACTTTGTTTTCAGATTTCCTCGTCCTTCTTTAACTTGAATTATTTGTCAAACAAGAGCAATTTTCCCCTCGCAGAAGGCAGCTAATTAGCGTGGCAGGCTGTCACTTTGTCACACCGTGGTGACAAACAATGCAGGAGATTAAAGAGTTGCTAATTGGCCGATACTTTTAGTAGCAATTTCAGCCTGTTAATGCAGCGAGAAAACATCGAAAAGTTGTTTTGATCAGGTTATGACGCGGGGGGGGGAAATATTCAACAAAATCAGCTTTTTCAAGAGGAAGGGTGTTGTCCCACAGGAGAAATCCCAAAGGCAGGAAGCCCTTTCAATATGGGATTAAGGAGAATTATTGCTCTGTGTGTTGTAGGAATGTTCTGCCAGAAGAAAGTTCATGATAAATTATTTTTGATAAATTATTAGCGTTTTTATTGAAGACCTGCATGTCCAGATCATGGGGTGACGGGTGCTTTCTAAATGGGCATTGAACAATGAAGATTAGAGGGATTTGGGATTTTTTGGGGTGGGTTTTTTGCATGTTAAAAGGATCATGAAATCACAGAATTATTTGGGTTGGGAGGGACATTAAAAATCCTTTCATTCCCACCCCTGCCATGGGTAGGGACAACTCCCACCATCCCAGGCTGCTCCAAGCCCATCCAAGCTGGTCTTGGACACTTCCAGGGATCCAGGGACAGCCACAGCAGCTCTGGGACTTCCATCCCCACCCTCCAGAGAAGAAAGTCATCCATATTCAACCTAAATTTCCTTTCTGTCAGTTTGAGGCCATCCCCCCTTGCCCTGTCTCTCCAGTTCATCTTCCTCAGAGTTTCCTTCACATCCGAGGAATTCTAAACTACTCCAACATGAAACCCCAACCAAAAATCTGCCCAGATTGCCCCGAAATAATTCTCTGCAGCCACTGAAGATGAGTTAGGAAAGGCTGAGATAAAATGGCCTTTCAGTTACCAACAATTAAGCAGCAAAAGACAAGATAATCAGGGTAATTAACAACATTTAGACAAAGGCAGGGTTATAAAAACCAACAGCATTAATTTTGTGGCTCGTGGAAAATGCAGAGATATGCAGTGGGTGGGAGCAGTGAGGTCAGTGCTCAATGTTCATCCCCACACCTGCCAAAGCCCGGAGGAAAATCCAACTTTAATAGCTGGAAACACATCAGGGAATTGTTCTGAAACAACCCGGAGCACTCCCTTCTTCTGGGGAGGAAAATCAGAGAGACAGAAACATTTAGAAATACAAACAACGCTCACAGTTTGGGGAATATTGGGACACAAAAGCCTGGATGAGCCCCAATCCTGATTTTCATTGCCAAGGCCTTGTAAAATCACATTTCTTCTGAAATCCAGGAAGGAGGGCTGGTAAATAACCACTCTTGGGAAGGTGTTGTCTCCTATCCCGTCCTCTTTCACTTCAGCTGCTTTCTCCTGGAATTTCCTGGGTCCTGCAAGGAAAAGGAAGAAAGGAAATAAACCATGAAAGGACAGAAAAGCAGCTCCATGCAGTCCCCATGAGGAACAGTACAGAAGCTGAGGCAGCCTCCTCAAAATACAAAAATTCAGAATTTTTTAGATATCCGAAAGGGCTCAGGTAGGGACCTGCCATCCTCTGGAGAGTGCTTTTAATTAGGAAAACATCCTGGCAAAAATGGGCGCAGAATTGGACAAGTGTAGGTGTCAAACGTAATGGAAAATCCCCAAAATACCCATTATTGCTGGGGCAGAGAGCTCATTTTTATCAACAGAATGGTTGAAAGGCAAATAACCACCCACAGGAAATAATGGAAGATTCTTTCCCGGCTTTCTGCTCCAAGTTCTCCCCTTCAGGAGCTGAGCACTCCCCAGTGTTATAGATAAGGCATATCAAATTCGCTCATGTGATTTCAATATGATTAATGTTACAGCTGTTATGTATAAGAATATATTAAAATTGTCCAGTAAATAATAAAATGTAGCTTTTAGGATGCTTCTATATTGTAACCACGAAC
>VYXF01004079.1:64815-88104 GCA_013397295.1 Polioptila caerulea
GGAAAGGAAAGGAAAGGAAAGGAAAGGAAAGGAAAGGAAAGGAAAGGAAAGGAAAGGAAAGGAAAGGAAAGGAAAGGAAAGGAAAGGAAAGGAAAGGAAAGGAAAGGAAAGGAAAGGAAAGGAAAGGAAAGGAAAGGAAAGGAAAGGAAAGGAAAGGAAAGGAAAGGAAAGGAAAGGAAAGGAAAGGAAAGGAAAGGAAAGGAAAGGAAAGGAAAGGAAAGGAAAGGAAAGGAAAGGAAAGGAAAGGAAAGGAAAGGAAAGGAAAGGAAAGGAAAGGAAAGGAAAGGAAAGGAAAGGAAAGGAAAGGAAAGGAAAGGAAAGGAAAGGAAAGGAAAGGAAAGGAAAGGAAAGGAAAGGAAAGGAAAGGAAAGGAAAGGAAAGGAAAGGAAAGGAAAGGAAAGGAAAGGAAAGGAAAGGAAAGGAAAGGAAAGGAAAGGAAAGGAAAGGAAAGGAAAGGAAAGGAAAGGAAAGGAAAGGAAAGGAAAGGAAAGGAAAGGAAAGGAAAGGAAAGGAAAGGAAAGGAAAGGAAAGGAAAGGAAAGGAAAGGAAAGGAAAGGAAAGGAAAGGAAAGGAAAGGAAAGGAAAGGAAAGGAAAGGAAAGGAAAGGAAAGGAAAGGAATCACAAGTTTTAGAGTGTAGTATTTTAAGCTATGTGTGACTTTCTGATTGGTCAGGAGAGCCCGCACTGCGGCAAAATGTATAAAACAAAATAATGAACCATTGGGTTAAAAATATAAATAACCTCTGTGGCAGTATTTTATTGGTTAATAAATCCCAAAAGGTCTTGTGAGCAGAAGTCTTGCGACCTTCTGGACCGTGAGGTGAAGATGTGAGCCAAACTCATCCTTCCTGCCTAGGCAGAGGATGAGAAAAAGGAAATCACACCATCTAAAGCAAGTCAGAAATCCCATCTCTAATTCATAAAACTCCCTGACACAAGCCCTGTCCAGCCTGGCCTTGGACACTCCCAGGGATGGGGCCCTCTGTTCCCAGGAATTTATTTCTGGTTTGCCCCAATCATGAGTGGAATTCAAACAAGTTCTTGGACTCTGTGCAGCTCTTTTTTCCCAATTATCAATCTTAGAAGTTTTCTGGAGCACGGACAATCTCTGAATAGCATCTGTCCAATACCAGCCCAATGGATAGTTCAGAGATTTTATTCAAAAATAGTTAATATTGACGATGGTTGACACAAAATACTGCATGCCAGAGCCACCAAACTGAGCCCTAAAAACAAATATTCTTCATAGTTTGACTGAAATGCATTCAGAAGAGAAAAAACCTACCAGAAAAGGTGCACAAAACCTTGTAGAGCAAACAGCCTCAGTTTCTTTGCTGCTCGTTGGAGTTCAAAATGTGAAAAGCTGAGTAAGCAGAGCAAAAAATAAATAGTTAGTGAAATGCAGGAGGAAATGTGGTCAGCAGCTCACTAAAGCAGCATTATTCACCTGGACTTTGACTATTTAGCTCAGTTAAATTCATGATCCATAAAATAGAGAGCAATAAAATCCATTTTTTTGTTGTTGTTGTTGCGGCGTTGAATTAAAGTATCACTAATGCTTGAGAAAACATTGCTCTCACTCAGCCACTGTGGTGGGTTTTTTAATCAGGAAGCTGAGCAATTGCAAGTTATTATTTCCCCTCGACAAGTTTCAACCCGAGCCTCTTTTAATGCCCTGGTACCTTAAGGACTCCCGTGAGTGCAGGAGGCCGAGCTCCAGCACCAAGACAGAGCTCCAAACTGTTACACAAGGAATTTTCAGGGTTTCAAGCAAAGTTTTTTTGGGTTTGTTCCTGGCCCTGAAAGTTGTCCTTGGTCCCGAGCTGGAGCAGGAATTGTTTTGTGTCCCTGCTCTGTGCAGAGAGCTCAGCAGCACTGAATGTGAAACCTAAACCTGCCCCCCAAAACAGCCCAGAATGTGAAAAATATCAAAGTTAAAGGCATCTTTGGGCACATCACCCCTGGGGAAACTCCAGGCTGAGCGTGGGGTGTGGAGAGGAGGAGCAGATGGGGAGCCTGGTGTCTGCTGTTGGAAATTTTAGGTGTGCACAAACGAGATGGGGACGGCTGGCGTGAAGTTTTTATTCCATGACAATTATCAGTCTCGTTTGACAAGGCTCTGCAGCTTCAGCCACAGCAAACCAACCAAGATTTCCTGGTCACAGCGCATCTTAAAAACTTCTCAGCCCATTGCAGATTGCCAAAGCTTTACAGGCAGCTGCTTTAGCCAGTTACTAAAGCTCACGTGCACTTTCCCCTAACAAGGATTTCTTGTCATGGTCTCAGCCAATGGATAAGAGTTCATTATTAACCATAAATATTTCTATTCTTAGTTAACATTGTCTAGGCCTTACTTGATATTTTTGCACACAGCTCCGTTATTTTCCCGACCTTGCTGACTTTATCTTTCTTACATTCCTGAGATTTCCTTTCCCACAGCTTTCTAACGGTTTTATGGCTTTTCTATTTCCCACTGTGCCCTCCTGCTCCCGTGGGACATGGATTAGTGGTGGCCTTGGCTGGGTTAATGCTTGGACTCAATCTTAGAGGGCTTCTCTAACCCAAACCAGTCCATGGGTGCTGCTCCTCAACCTCTTTGAGGTTCCTCAACCCCCCTGAGGTTTTGTGTTGTTTTCCATGACATCCCCTCCTGACATTTTGGTTGTTGTTTCTTCCGTGCTACCCCATTATCCAGAAAACTGCTGGGAATTCCCAGTGGGACATTTCGCCTGTGCCCCTGGAGCAGCTGCATGTGGAGATCCCACTGTGGGATGATGAAGGGCTTTAAACTCCAAGATTTATGGTGGATATTGGGATGAAATTCCTCCCTGTGAGGGTGGGGAGGGGCTGGGATGGAATTCCCAGAGAAGCTGTGGCTGTCCCTGGATCCCTGGAAGTGTCCAAGGCCAGGCTGGATGGGGGTTGGAGGGAAGGTGTCCCTGCCCATGGTGGGAATGGGATGAGCTTTAAGGTCCCTTCCTGCCCAAAATCATCCTGTGATTCCATGACTTTTTTAATGTTTGAAAACCCCACCCAAAAAATCCCCCAATCTCTCTAATCTTCACCGTTCAATGCCCCTTTAAAAAGCACCGATCCTCTGTGATCTGGAATTGCAGGTCTTTAATAAAAGCCCACTTCCTCCCAAGAAATATCCTTTAAATCTGATTTTGGGCTCCTGCCTTCCCATCTCAAAAGCTGTGTCCTGGAGCTCCATTAACACCTCAACCTCATTTCTTCATTAACTCAGGGACTCTCTGAGCTGACTTCAGCCTCTCCTGAGAACCCCCTGCGGAGCCTAAATGGAAGGAAACTCCTTTTCCCTGAGTGCTGAATTGCAAATGAGGATGATTTAGGCAGAGTCAGGGCATGTGAAGTGGGTTTGAACTCCAGGTGTCTGACAAGAGTCCTTTTGCTTTCCCTCCCACAGCTTCAAAGTCAAAATTCATCCATTTGGTGTCCCAGTAAAATTGAACCGACTGCCTCATTCCTAGAGCTTTGGGAAGTGAGGCTGCTCCCATCTGCAGGCTGGGAAGGGTTTACCAAAGTAAATATCTGGAAAAAAATATAAATAAAAATCAGTTTTTGCCCAACGTCTCCCACAGAACTTTGCTATAACAACTATTTCACCACATACAGGAGCAGTTTGGTTTTGCTGTTTGCTCTCTGTGGGTTTTTTATTGGAAATTCCCTCTCTGGAGTCATTCCAATCCCACCTGGAAGTGCTGCTGTGTGAGATGCTCTGGATGCAGGAGGGTTGGAGCAGTCTCCAAAGGTCCCTTCCAACTCAAATTCTTCTGTGATTCCATGGCTGGAATCAGATCGGATTCCTTGCTCCCAGATCCATCAGCTGCCAGCCTGGAAGGGGCTTGGAATAAAATCTTGAAGGTTCCTTCCCAAAACCCAAACCAGTCTGGGATTCCATGATCACTCATCATGTCATTAATCAGATAAACAGGAATTTTTCAGGGCACAACTACTGCCAAAATATGTTAATTTTATCCCTCAAGTTGCAGCTGGATTTAGAAATTTGATGTTTCCCATCAGAATCTTGATGGATTCTACTGATGGAAGAAACTTTGCAGCCACCAAATGAGAAACTTTAGTGGCACAGATGGTTCCATAAATATTACCCTGGGCACTAGCTAGGAACAGTCTGGTAGTTTTAATACCTACCTGGCCCTTTCCTGAAAACCACAGTAAAACAGGCAAAAATATGATTAAAATAAATACTTTCAGAATGAATAAAAAATGACTCAGCCACTCCAGAATCCCAATGAGGACAAATGACCTCCAAGTGTCATCTGCTGGCTGATAAAAGCAATTGAGCCAATGTCAACCGAGCAAAGTGAGATGTAATTTAGTTTTAGCATTTTTAGAATATCACAGCAGCAAGGAAAACACAAAAATAAGGCTGTCATACCCCAAAAGGCAAAGAAATTAATTAATGAGTCCTTTAAGGGCGCCTCGAGATCATTTTAAAAAGATTTCTTATTGTTAAATCCACTTACAGGGAAATGAAACAACAAAGCCATGAAAATGGATAAACTTCAAACTATTTAATCCAGATATTGTTTCAAAATGAATCTAAAACTTACCCCAAATGTCTTGAACCAGTGAACCAAAAATTCACTCTGGAAAACCTCTGTGAATCAGATTAATTCTGAGATTTCCACCTTTTAGTATAAGGAAAAAGAATTTCAGCCATTTCAGGCAAGCCTCCCTCTCTCACCCAACCAAAATCCCAAAGGAACCCAATATTTCCCATTCAGAAATATATTTTTATCACATTATCACATTATCACATATCATTTATTTATTTTTTTTTTTTTATATTTTTATCATACATTTCAGAACCTGTTTCCTTTTAACCAAAATATTTGAGGATTTTACTGCAGCTCAGCGCTGGAGCCATCACTGTGTGGATTCCCTGTTAGGATCATGTTTTAAATAACATTTTGTTCAGAGGGATTCAGCCAGAGAATTCCTGAGGGGCTCATCCACAGATCCCAGGGACTCTGGATTTGGGCTGGATCAGCTCAGCCCATCCTTATCCAGAGCTCCCTGAGTGCTGCCACTTCAATATTTTACAGGATAACATTTGATTAGATGAGAGCTGCAAGAGCTGTGGAATCACTTCCCTTTTTTTTTTTTTAATCTACCACCTTGAATATTGAGGGTAATATTAAATAACCAAGGAACCCTGTGGGCAGTGGAGCCCTGCCCTGACAGATGAACCCATCAAGGGAGAAGATGCTTTAACAAACAAGAAGAGATCTTCAGCAGAATTTTTAGGATAATTTCGGTATTTTAAGAGGCAGCACCTCTGGTGAAGTGTTTTCCAAAAGCGTGTTCCAACAGGGTTTGGAAATCACAGAGTCAGAGCTCCTTTTTCTGCACACAAACACTTCAGGAAGAGGCATTTGATGTTTCCCAGCTCCCATTTAGCTGCAGCATATGTTCAGGTATTCCCCGTGGTGTTTTTACAGCCACAAACAGTAAACTACCCAGAGCCCCGAGGAGCAGAGGAACAGCCTGTGAGTTGTGTTTCATCCCAGAAATCACAGGGAACATAAATTAGTGAAGTCATCTGTGCCATTTATCCCCCTAATTGGGCTTCCCAAAAGGAAGCGTTTTCCCTCTCCTCCTTTTAAGTTCCCAGAGCACCTCCTGGGTTTGGATGCAGACACATCATCCCTTAAAGAGGAATAATAAACCCCATAAATCAGGTCTGCACTAAAATGTCAGGAATAAAATCTCAGCACAAACCTGATTATTAATGGTCCGTCCTTTCAGGCTGAGGTGCCAACATCCACAGTCCCATTCCCAAATTCCCATCTGGAGATGCAAAATAAAACACATTTCTGCAAATCTCTTGGGGTCCTTCCCTGGCACTTTGAGCACAGCCTAAGATGTTGATGGCGTTGTGCAGGCTTGGCTCAGGATCCCAAAAAAAACCAGTCAGGAGCTCTTGGAATCACTTCCCTGAGCATCTGTCAAAGGGAAGGCGAAGCCTTTGCCATGATCTGTCAAAATTGGTCAGTTCAGCTTCCCTCAGACCTGCTCAGGTTCCTTCAGCAAAAAAACCTCCCTGATTTGAAGCCATGTGAGAGTTTTATTGGAGATAGTTCTGATACCTTTGAATGAAATTTGATTTTAACGTCAAATCTGTCAATTTATCCTAAATTATTGCTGGATTTCCTTAAAATGATCACAGGTAACTGCTGTAGAGTTATTCCCTAGTATTACAATTCCATAGCAGCTCAGAGACTGCACTGGAACATTTTGTAAAGTATAAAGATTTCTGAACAAGATTTTCTTTTTTTATTTCTGCCAATGCAGAACCAGGCCCATAAAGGTCTGTAAATTTGTTTAAGCACCACTGCTTTTGCAATAAAGCTTTAATAGGCCCCATACCCCAGCTCTGACAAGCCAGACTTGGATTATTTGGAGCTGAGTGGTTTCTTTGTTCTCTCTTAGTGAGAGATGTCAGAGCCATCGCAGCCTGGCTTGCATTAAACAGGATAAAAAAATTGCACTTCTTATTTCACTATTTAGAAAGATTTTTGATGGATGGAGGATTAGGAATGAAATAGAAAGCGTAGTAAAATAAAAATAAGAGATAAGCCAGTAATTAAGACAGACACAAAAGAGGATTTCTTTACAGAAGTTGTTGAAAATGTGTTTCTACACCAACTATAAAGTCCTTTAAAAATGACCAGGAGGAGGGATCCGAAAAAACAATTGTATAAATTCCTTTTTCTCAATGATTAAGAAACCTGTTCAGGTGAGATAGGATCCTGTTCTCCCCTCGTTTTAAACAAAAGAAATAATGCCAAAGGACAGCCAGAAGAAGCAAATTCACCCAAGGAGATGACGGTGAGTCAGTCAGAGGAGGATGAGCAGGGCTGAATATTTCACCAAAAAAAAGCTGCCAAATTGTGAGGTATGGCCTCAAAACCACTCCAGGCACTCACCAGCACTGCAGAATGAGGCTTTGTTCAACGCAAATTTGGAGAATTTCAACCACAAAAACTGGGGTTTAACACTGTGGTACAGCCGAGGAGCTAAGGAGGAGCCCACGGCCCTCAGAACAAAATTAAAACAAAACTGAAGAAGGCAGCTTTTCTGCTCACAGAAGTTAAAAACAGCCTCAGAAATCGCTTTCATCCCTGCAAATGCCATTTTTCCACTGAATATTCAGGAAGGCACCTGATGGGTGCACGGGAGCTGTATCAGATCCAGCCCAAGAGGGTGCAACCAGAACGATTTTCACATGGAAAAAGTTTGTCCTTTGAGATTTTTGAAGAGCACTGATAAAGCACTTCAAAGAGACACAGGCAGTCTGACCCTCCCTCCTCAGCACCAAGAGTATTCCAAGAGCTGGAAAAGGGCAGGAAACTCCGATTTTTAAATTTTTTTTTTATTTATTTGTAGCTGTCATTTATATTTCTAACTCTGCCTGGCATTAAGGAAGTTTCTCCTTCTCAGGAAAATGAAAGAAGAAGGAATAAAACTGCGGAATCAACAACAACATCTGCTCAGGGAATGTGAGGGAGAGAATCCATTTCCTAGAGGGATTAACACCTGCAAAAAACAGGGATCAATATTGACAGAGCCAAATTATCCAGATGCATGCAGACACTCATTTGAGATCAATTTTAAAACTTAATAAATACAATTCCTCATTACCAAATATCTGCTGTGGATGGGCATCTTTTTAACTTCATTAAGAAAGGAGTTTGAATGTGGCTGGTCCAAGCTTTAAAATTTTATTTTCAAGGATATTGCGGAAGATTTAGCAAATAATTTTGAAATTGGATTTTGTGTTTCCAAATGTATCGACAATCTGCATGCACAGGGAAATCAAAAAAGGCAAATTTATTAAAATCTAGCAACACTGATTATAAAAAAACAGATTCAAATATCTAAGTCAAAACCACAAATCACTATTGTTCCATTTTTGTCACAATTAGGCCTCTAAATTAGAGAGAAGTTTATGATCAGGACAATCTTAAATTAAGGATTTTCCAACCACTTTTTCCCTCAAACTACTTCAATAATGTTGTGGAATTTATGGGTTGTTGATTGCAATTCTATTTACCTGAGGTTGGTGATGCTTCCCAATTTAAAGAGCAAATTAACTACAGAGGAACAAACCAAGTTTGGGACTAAATTAACTAAATTTCGTTCCCCAGATTTTTTTTGCTCCCATTTAATTATAGCTAGATTGTATCATTACTAAATTAAAGCCAAGCCAAATTACTTCTCCAATTCTTGCTCCAGGAATTAATACTCTTTGCTCTCCAGGAGCATTAAAGCACAAAAACTGCTTGAAATTATATCTTTTTTTAAAGTGGCCTTTCCGTGCTTTAATTAAAACCATTCATCACTGCAATATCATTTGGGTTTTGTTGGGTTTGGGCATTTTTTTTTGGTTTTTGTTCTGACAACCATTCCAGACGAAGCCTAATATTCTTAATTTTTAGCAAGTCAGGGCCTTGTTTTCCTGGGATCAACCCTGAATATTTCCTACATCAGGGCCCATCCCAGCTCCTGGAACAAAAGATTCTGGAATCTTGACCCTCAGCACCTCAATTTCCAGAGCTGGTTTTGCTTCCTCAGTGTTTTCAGTATAAATGGCTTTAAATTTCATATTTAAGTGAATTTAGTTTTGCATTTTAACTTTTGTGCTGTTTAAAAGCCGAATCTGCTGCCTTACACAAAATGCTTCAGCAGCCTTTTCCTAAGGGGAAAGCAGGTTTAAAACTGAGATTAAACCTGCTGAAATTGCACTGGGATACCTTGTTGAAAAAATATATATAATATACCCTGAATAATTTGGGTAATTTTCCTTCATCAAGNGTTTTTGTTCTGACAACCATTCCAGACTAAGCCTAATATTCTTAATTTTTAGCAAGTCAGGGCCTTGTTTTCCTGGGATCAACCCTGAATATTTCCTACATCAGGGCCCAAACCAGCTCCTGGAACAAAAGATTCTGGAATCTTGACCCTCAGCACCTCAATTTCCAGAGCTGGTTTTGCTTCCTCAGTGTTTTCAGTATAAATGGCTTTAAATTTCATATTTAAGTGAATTTAGTTTTGCATTTTAACTTTTGTGCTGTTTAAAAGCCGAATCTGCTGCCTTACACAAAATGCTTCAGCAGCCTTTTCCTAAGGGGAAAGCAGGTTTAAAACTGAGATTAAACCTGCTGAAATTGCACTGGGATACCTTGTTGAAAAAATATATATAATGTATCCTGAATAATTTGGGTAATTTTCCTTCATCAAGGAAACCATGAGGAGAAAACCACGGAACTCAGAGCAGATATTTTGGAACAGCATTTAAGAAAAATGCCTTTTATTAGGAAAGGAGATGAACCTTGATGTGGTTCACTTTTTAAAATAAATTTCATTTCTGCCTGCTGGGCCTGAGCTGGCAAATCCCTTTTGGGGAGAAAGAGTGGTAATGTTGGAAAATTCCTGGAATTTGGAGATGTCCCTGGCAGCACCCTCCCCAGTGTGTCCTGAAGGGCTCTGTCCAGCTAAAACCAGGGAACCTGCTGCCTCCAGAGCATCCTGCCCCTTGCTAATGGCCAGTCAGGAAAAAGGATTTAAAAAGCAGGAATGTCCAAAAAAGAGAGATTGCTAAAAACCTGAGGAGCTTTCATCGCCCTCAAAGCCAGGAAAAGCACGGATTTTGGATAGAGGGATATCTGGAAAGGCTGGGAGAGGTGAGAAGTGTTTCCACTCTCCCTTTTTCTACCATGTAATTATCTGGGGATTTAATCTTGTTTTCTTTTTTTTTCCTAAATGAGACTTGTCGCTTTTCCTCTGAGGCATTCATTCCCCAGGGAGCAGATAATGGAGAGGGGTCTGTCAAGGTATCCCAGTGCAATTTCAGCAGGTTTAATCTCAGTTTTAAACCTGCTTTCCCCTTAGGAAAAGGCTGCTGAAGCATTTTGTGTAAGGCAGCAGATTCGGCTTTTAAACAGCACAAAAGTTAAAATGCAAAACTAAATTCACTTAAATATGAAATTTTAAACCATTTGTACTGAAAACACTGAACTGTGAGGAAGCAAAACCAGCTCTGGAAATTGAGGTGCTGAGGGTCAAGATTCCAGAATCTTTTGTTCCAGGAGCTGGGATGGGCCCTGATGTAGGAAATATTCAGGGTTGATCCCAGGAAAACAAGGCCCTGACTTGCTAAAAATTAAGAATATTAGGCTTCGTCTGGAATGGTTGTCAGAATAATAACCCAAAACAAACCCTAAAGGAAGCTCAGGGATAGAATCTCAGGCAGCTGGGATGGGGCATGGAGATGTGACCAGGACATCTGAGCCAGGGACCTCCCTGCTCCCTCCTGGGAATTATCCACAATTCCAGAGGGAGGGATGAGCCCCAGGCAGCACATTCCCAACGCAGCTGATGCCTTAAGTTTGAGCTTTGATATTTTTCACATTCTGGGCTGTTTTGGTGGGCAGGTTTAGGTTTCCCATTCAGTGCTGCTGAGCTCTCTGCACAGAGCAGGGACACAAAACAATTCCTGCTCCAGCTCGGCACCAAGGACAACTTTCAGGGCCAGGAACAAACCCAAGGGTGAAGGGAGAAGGCAAAGCAAGGAGGATGGAGCTGCACAAGCTGGAGCTGGAATTGGACACTGAACTGCAATGTGCTGCTGGAGCAGAACTTCTCCAAGGGTGAGCCCTGGGGCCTTGGAGTCCATTCTGGGCCCATTTTGGGGTCACCCTGGGTGTGGCCCAGGCGGGCTCTGGCACTGCCCAGGTGTGTCCAGGGAGGCCTTGGAATAAATCCCTGCTTTGTCCTCCTGCTCTGGCTGGGCTCTGCTCCAGGACAGCCTCCAGAAGGTGTCACAGTGGTGACAAATGTCACTCACAACTGAGGAGTCACCTCAGAGAAAGCTTCCCTACCTGAGCCTGGCCTGGAGGGTGCCCATCCCTATCTGAGTGTGCCCATGGATCTCATCTCCTGATCCCAAAGCTCTGCTCAGCCTAAGGATCCCAGACATTGGGATTTTATGGCAGCCTGAGACTTTGTGTCTTTATGACTCCTCCTAAAGGCAAACTAAACCAGCAATTTACAGCAGCTCTGCCTTGTCAGGTCTGCAGTTTTTGATCCCATCTTTTCTGAGGAGACTGTTTTTATCTAGACATGCAGAGAAGAAAAACCCAGCTTCAGTTTTTAATTATTTGCTGAAGTTCCTGCAGTCCTTCCCCTCTAAACACCCAACAAGAAACCACAAACCATCCCAAAGTGCTTCTTGCTGAGCCCTTGATTTGCCCACCGAGTGTGGTAGCACCATCAACACCTCCCAGAGCTGCTCTCACCTCTGGATTGTCTGGAGAAGCTTTGATGGGAGTGCAAAAACCAGGAGCACTTCCAAGTTCACTGTCAGAGATGCAGAATAGAAAAAAGAATTGAGAAAAAGGCGTGTGAAGAAAAATGTAGTGGTTAAATAAAACAGCGGGCTCACGTGAGGAGAAATATTTGGGATTGCCACTTTTAGTGGGGGGTCACATCTTTATAGGATCAGGGAGGGTTTGGGCGGGAAGGGACCTTAAATCCCATCTCATTCTGTCCCTGGGACACCTCCCACTGTCCCAGGCTGCTCCAAGCCCCAGAGTCCAGCCTGGCCTTGGACACTTCCAGGGATCCAGGGGCAGCCACAGCTGCTCTGGGAATTCCCTCCCCGAGTTGGGGGTTAATTATAATGACAATTAATGATAATTATATGTGTAATTACAACAACCTAGACAGACCAAATCCACCACAGAGTGTAACAATATAGAAATTTCATACCAGGCCAGGCAGAGAGAAAAACTGCAAGGGAGAGAAACCAAATTCCACCAGGCTGGACCTTCCCATCTCCACTTCTGCTCTCCAAAACCTGCAGCATTTCCATGAGAATGTGGGGCTGACTGGTGAGAAATGTGAATTTAACAGCAAAACTTAAACCCCACGGTTTGAATCTGTGTTAAAACACTCTCGATGACGCAACCCAGTGGGTTAAAATGCCAATAAAGTCTGTGAAAAGTGTGCCCACACGGGCTGAGTGCCACAGGAAACCCCTCCAGGAAACCCTGATCTGAAAACAAACAATATTATTCACCAAATTATCGCCTGTTTGGGAAGCTGCAGCCATTAATTGCTTCTGTGGCTTTGTGGGTTTAGCCTGATATACACAGCACCGGAGTGCTTAAAGATCCTCCTGATTAAATAATTCAAAATGTTTGCACTATATAACATGTTTGAAGGGGAGAGAAAACTCTGCTAAACACTTTGAATTCACGAGCAAGCAGCTCATTAACATGCCCTGAAATCAAATATTTATTGCCTTCTCCACTGTAATGAGCTCATTTAAGACAAATGTGAGAAAACCCCATCCTGTATTAAAGTTGGCAATGTTTAATTTATGGGCACTTTAATATTCACTTCAGGCCACACCAAAATATAAACACGCAATTAATATTTCATTAATGAGAAAACAAAATCTATTTCCCCAGCTTGTGCAGGCTTGGAAGAGGACAAAGCAGGTTTTGTGTGCTGTGATGCTGCACCCACGTTGCTCTGAGGTGGGAACAATCAATAATTAATTATTAAAATTCTCTTTTTCCTTCCCTGTTCCACTGCCTGAAGACCCTCTAGGGGAAGAATCTTTCCCTGATATCCAACCATGGGCACTTCCTTAGCAGGGACAATCTGATCCACTTGGAAAAACCAAAATGCACAATTTTTCCACGACAAATACACGACAAAACCACCACCCCCAGTGGCACAGTTTAGCAATTCCAGTGCACAAGTCTCACAAAACAGGGTGTAATTAGCTGCAATCTTTTTGATGAGGTTCCTGCACACAAACAAGCCCTGCCACAATTCCTTGACATGGATTTTCCCCCTCAGGTTCCTCAAATCAAACCAGTGGCTCTACACCCATTATGTTGACATAATGGGTTTTAATCACAATTATGCACAATCACAGAGTTTCTATTGCCTGGAAAAACATTTAGCACAGGTCTGCATCAGCTTTTGGCAAGTAGGGGAAAGAAATGCATTTAGTGAAGCAAATGCAGCTAAAAATGCATTTTTATGCATGGATCAGTCCAACAGGATGCACGATTTGGTGATCAAGCTCGGTTTTCAGCTAGAGAAAAACCCAACATTTAGAACCCAATGAAAAATTCGTTGTCCTTCAAGGTATATTTGACCATGGAACAATATTCCAGAGGAGAATTGGCAATTCAAGCTCTAAGGTCCTGAGGAAATGCTGGGAAGGATCTCTCTGAGCAAGGTATTTATAATTATGATTATCCCTTTTTATTCTACCACCAAACCATTGTCCTAAATGGAGCAAAAGTGGCCTTTTGACCTAAAAAAAAATATAAAGAGGGTGGGGAGGGAGCTAAAAGTTCCATAAATTCCTCTAGATCCTCAGATGTTGCCACAGATTTACATTAGAAGTTCATAAATAGGAAAAAATATTAAATCCTTAAACTAATTAGAGAAGTGCCCTGCAGTTCATTTGCATCTCAACACCCACCACGATGCCTCTTTCATCTTCTCCTAATTCTCCTCACAAGCTCTCAAGGTCTTTCTTCAAAAGCTGATGGGATCTGTTCATTTCTTTGAGCTCAGCTTTGCCCAGGAAGGTGTGAATTAAAATCAAAAGCCTCCAGGTAAGCAGGTTGCACATTGCCACACCTGCTGGAGCTGCTGGAATAACCCTCAAATTCATTTCTGAGTCTGCATCCAAATCCCCCTGGAGCCAGCAGAGCCCCAAATCCATCAGATACCAAAGTCCAGCACAGCTGGAGAATTGCTCTAACTTTAACTGTGGAGGTTTTTGAAAGACAAAATCCCTCCTTTTTTTTCTGGCCACAGCAAACATCCGCCTCTTGAGAAGGTTGAGGGTCACAGCTCCAGGGTGTCAATTGAACAACAGCCACAATCCCAAATCCATCTGGTCCCTGCCCCACCAAAAATCATCATCAGAACCAAAATTTGGGCTCCAAGTCCAAAAGCAGCACCTACACTGATTTTCCTCAGGGAAGAGCGAGCAATACAACAGCAAAGATTGGGATTGGGAACAGCCCAGGCCCATCAAGGACCTGGCACTGCAGAGCAGCCAAACCTCCCACACGAGGCTCCCACGGGCAAAGAGCTGACAAAGGACCCTGCAATTCCAACCGAGCTACAAAAACACCTTGAATCCCTTAAAAATCCCTTTTAATTTCCCTGAGAAACCTTGCTGGGACCTGCACAGCCACACCTTCCAGCTTGAACGAGGGGCCACCATCTGTGGGTCTGCTGCTGAGCGAGATTTACTCACGTCAGAGGCACAGCCACGTTCAAATTTAATCAGAGCAAGAGCAAATCAAGCAACAAACCAACCAAAGTCTACAGCTTCTGTGGAAACAGCACATCCTGCCCGTTTTTGACTGTAGCAATGGAAGGAGTTATTTCAAGGTAATTCCATTTGCTCTTCCGAGACTGCAAATCATGAACTCTCTCCCCATTTTTGTACTTTATCATCATTTTGCTGCTCTTAAAATGACAGCAGTAATCCTTTCAACGTAATTAGTTACTGTTCAGAAAGAGCAGCCACAAAAACGTTGCTTTGCAAGAATTTCCATCAGAGCACCAAAATAATATGAAATATTTTAGGAGAGTCGCTTTGGATGTCAGGCCTCATTCAAAAATTGTTTTGAAAAATTCTGTTTGCTCGCATAGATTCAATAAAAATCTTTCTGTTTATCATTTTAGCATAATGTCTGTGGAATAAAAGTGGAATTTAACATTCAACCACCACAAAGGAGAACCCAACCAGCTCCTTTCTTCAAGGAGGAGTTGAGGTCTCACACCAAAATATTTTTAGGTCAACCAAAATAAAAATAACTCTTTCTCTGGGATCTTTCCCTGATCCAATCCCTTTAAAAAATTCTGTTTATCAATCTCTCACCATCATTGTCCAGAGCAGCTGTGGCTGGAATCCCTGGCAGGGTCCAAGGCCAGGTTGGACATTGGGGCTTGGAGCAGCCTGGGATGGTGGAGGTGGGACTGGATGAGCTTTAGGGTCTCTTCCAACCCAATCTATTCCATGTTTCCCCAAATATTTCACTGGATTATTCCTCACTGGGGGATATTTTACTGACATGAATGGAATGCTGGGACAGAACTGGAGGAGTTTTAGGGTCCCTCCCAACCCAAAGCACTCCATGGCTCCTCAAACATTTTGCTGGATGATTCCTTGCTGGAGGTGTGGCTATCAGGCATCCCAGTACTCACTCCTGGATTCCAAGGCCACATCTGGAATTGCAGCCCACATCTGGAAGGGAACTGACCATACCTGATGGGATAAAGATGAGTCTTCCCATGCCCCTTCCTGTCCTGAAGGCACATTCCCATTTTCTGGCTCCTCAGAGGAATCCCTGGAAGAAGCAACACAAAGGATGTGAGTGGCAATCCACTCTCATTCTTACAGCACATAATGCCAAAGTCTGCAAAATCTGGGTTTATTCTAATCTAAATAAATTTTATTTTCTACATTCTGGTGCATGATCACAGAACGTGGGTTCAGAAATTCAACATTTACTGACAGAAGAGTAAATTTTACTTTTAGCCACAATTTAAGAGCAGGGGAAACCAAACTGAGCCTCTGAGAAGAATCATTTCTTTCCTTGCTGAAGTTTCACTTTGTCCCTGGATTTCTTTTTCCCTGAATCCCTGTTTTCCTGCCCTTGGAAACAGCTCCAACATTCCCATTTGGAGCAGGCAGAGATGCTCATTGCCAACATCCTCCCTCCCAAATTTCCAACTTTTAGCAGAGATGCAACCATCAGAACAACCATTCCCATTGTCACTGCAAAGTGACATTAACGACAAAATTGTGCTTTAGAGCACTCCAAACCTCGGCCATATGTTTATAAATTTGGGTTTGCAAAATCCCCTCACATAGCAAAAAAAAAAGATGCAGAATTTCAGAGCTGTTTCAGCTGGAAAGGTGTCTCAGCACTCAGAACCTGCTTACACACAGCTCTGATTTTGTGTTTATTTAGACAAAAATCTGATTTTTCTCATTAGCACTGGGAGAAATCCAGAGCTAACTGGATGCTGCCTGGCCAGTATTTTGATTATTGCAAGTTTACAGGATTAATTTGGGAATTTTTTCTCTCAGCAAAGGCTCTTGAAGAAGTGAAACCTCCAACTTGCCACAAGGTTCATCACAATGCCTTCATATTGAAAAGCTCCTTTTATTATTGTGCTTAATGAAATCCAGCTATGAAATACATAATTCCTCCAAACTTGTATGAATTCATAATCAGCTAGTGGACAAAATTCAATGAAAAAAATAAAAAACACTTGAAAAAATAAATAATAATTCCTAATCCAAAAGGCTTCAATAAAATAAGACCCACTGAGATTTTAAATTCAGTGTTAATTCAAATATTATCACAGCACATTTCTGTTGATGTAAATTCAGTCATTAATATTTTTCTCTTTAATAGTGGCCAAACCATAATTTCCAAAGAAGCATCTGGATGCTGGGAGTATTTTAAAAAAGGTGGAGACAGACTGAAAGTTGTGTTGGTGGATAATGGACACACACAGGACACAACATTTGAAATAATCAAGCAGATTTCTCATTTCTCCACTCGGGCAGAATTTCCTTTGCTGTTTATTTTCTATTCCCTCTACTAAAATCCTTTTTTACCAATGAAATTTTTCATACCAATACCAATTTTCATTTTTACAAATGGATTTTTACCAGTCACTTTTCTGTAACTCTCAAGCCTTTCTAAAAGGCTTTAAAAAGTCATTTTTTGGTGTCAAACTCCACCAGAACATTTTGTGTCCATCACAGCACAGGACAGAAACCAGATCAGGATTGCTCCAAAAACCAAGAGCACACAGAGAGAGAAGTGCTCATTGCCCACCTTCATCCCAAAAACCAGAATTTGGAAAGTTGAGACGTTTAGAACACACTCAGAAACAGAAAATTTTGGTGGAGGAAAAGTTTATCAGCTCAAGGTGATGACACAACTGCAGGGGCTGTGTCACACTCAGGAGATGCAGAGAAACAAAGAGGAGCAGATTTCCACCAAATCCACCAGCTGAGAGAGGAGTGGATTCTCTGATGTCATTTCAGAACCAAAATACCTCAAAATTAAGATTTGAATGCTCAAAGAAGAAAACTTTCCCCCTTTGAGCTGTTCCTTGTCATTAAATGGGTTCTCACAGGTGACAATAAAGTGCTAAACTCAATTAGAGCCTATAAAAGAAGTGGAGAAATCAGGTGGATTAAGAACCTTGGAGAAGCAGGAACTTCCAAAAAGTTACAGAATTCTGAAATAAAGGGAATTGGGAAAATGAAATCTTATTCTTTAAAAAAAAAATCTAAATTCATTATCAAAACATCCACCAAGCCACGCGTTTTCTCCTCAAAATTCAGAGTCTGAAAGGGGAAAAGCAGCTTTATCTGGAGTAACAACTCCAAAAAATGCCATTTCTGTCTAGGAATGGTGGGAATGCAGCAGAGCTCAGCACAGCCAGGCACAGGAGGGAACAGGGAAACCAGAGAACTGCCCCACAGTCGCTGTCCTTCACCTTCCATCGCGTCCAATTTCCCTTGCTCTGCTCTGAAATTCCACATCAGAGGCGGCACCAGCTCAGAGGTGGCAGTGCCCTGTCAGGCCACACGTGGCTTGTTTGCCCTCCCCTCACACCAACCTCATTGATGCAGCACCTAAAACTTAAATATTATTGATTACCATGGAAATATGACTGATTCCTCCCTGTGGAGGGCTGCAATTTTTATTTCCACTGGGCGTGCTTTGAGCAGACATCACCTGCCTGCTGACACCTGGGGCTGCCAAAACCCCCCACATCCCTTCCCAGGGGCAGCACAAGGTCTGGGCACACACATCAATCATTCCTTGGCCACACGAGGCCGTGGAGCTTTTGGCCAGTGGAAAAATGTCCTGCACACGGAGTTCCAGGCATCTGTCCTGTGTCACGGTGTGGGGCTTCATCCCCCCGGGGGAAACTCGTTCTGCTGTAGCAAATGACACTGGAATGACAATAAAATGCAGGAGCCATCTGGAACTGGGAGATGATTTCCCTCAAGAGGATTTTTTAAACTGTTTTGGAGCAGTGTTTGTTGTTACAGACTTAAAAATCTGCGTCGCTCGCCTTCTGAAATATGAACAGGCAGCAGGAAGTTGGAGGAATCTTAGTTAAAAAAAAAATCAAAGGAACTTTTGTTTTAAAAAAAAAGGATCTTGCATTAAAAATGGCATCACCTGTAATTCCTGGGAGGAAAAAACCACAACAATATCCAGCATTAAAAATAAATGTGTGTCAGCTCTGGGGGCTGCACAGGGCAGTGGGGGATGAGGAAAATGGAATTGGAGGACAAGGGATAAGAAAAAAATCCTTTCATTAAGGAATTAAAGATCCTAAGGCTCACCTCAGGTGTCCCAGAGAAGCTGTGGCTGCCCCTGGATCCCGGGCAGTGTCCAAGGACAGGTTGGACCCTGGGGTTTGGAGCAGCCTGGGGCAGTGGAAGGTGTCCCTGGAATGAGATCTTCAAGGTCTCTTCCACTCCAAGGATTCTGTGGTTGCCTCTGGAATCTGGTGTTTGCAGGGTGACTCTCCCCACGCCAGCAGGAGAGGTTTTCATGGCCAGAAATTCCAAAAATTCCCAACTCACCCATGGAGATGGAGAGGACTCCCAGAGGATTTTGGGGCAGAGAGCCAGGGCTGGGTGGTCCCTGCCCCTTCTGCCCATCCTGGCTGGCTCCAGGAGGCTCCTGCAGCATCTCCATCCCCACCTGGATCATGGCAGGCTTTGGTGCTTTTCCCAAACCCTGCAGGGCTGGGTTTGGAAGGAAGAGCAGCATTCCCAGAGCCCTCTGGCAGAGCTGTGTCTGTGCTGCCAGAGCCTCTGCCCTCCCAGGCCACACCAAACTCCTCGAGTCTCCAGCCTGGCCCTTCCCAGGAACTCGCCCTGCTTTGAAGGGCAGGAGCCAGCAAGCGGAGGTCAGCACAGACAATGACACTTTTCAACTGAAAATGTAATTGCAGTTTCCCTGTGAGCCTGGTAAATTCGCTCTCAGCTATAAATAGGCCCTTTCCGTGGCTTTTAAAAGCTTAATTAATTTATCAGCGATCACAGCAAACGCAGCTTCAGAACTTTGTGACACACTCAGCACTGTCTCCTTGAGGTGTCCAAGGCCACATCTCACCTGCCAAACCGGGAGAGGGGGAAGGCAAAGCCTCTTTTCAACCCACTCTCATTTTCCTCTGCAATTTAATAACCATTATTAAGCTGTTTAATATGCACAGGTGGCTCTCCACGGCCCCAGAAAAGATCTTGCCCGTGCAGATGCAGGATGCATTTTTTGCTGCTGCCTGACACAGCAGCAAGAAAAGGTTGCTGGCATTCCAAGGATGCACTGGAGCCACTGGGGAAAAGATGGATTCTGGACAGGGCAGTCAGAGCTGGTTGTGCAGAAGGAATTTCGTGGGTGAGGGAAAGCCAAAGGTGATTTAAGAATATTCTTAGGAGTGCAATGAGCTGAGGATTTTGAGTTCAGAGCTTGTGCTGCTTTCTCAGCTCCTTGGTCCTTTCCTGGGATCTGTTTTTTCCCCACTGGGGAATGTGGGATGGTGATGATGCCATTCCCAAGGGAACAGGGAAAGATGCTGTGCCTTGAAATAGGGTGAGGCTGTAAAACACCTTGGGTTGTGCTTAAAATCTCCTAATTTTGCCACGTTTGCTCTGCAATTCCACAGAAACTGCAAGCAAAGGGGAAAAAAAAAAAATCACTGTCTCAAAATTCTGCATTTTCATTAACACCTTTAAGCATTCTCCATTTAAAGAAACAGCATTTGTATTAAAAAGATTCACAGATTATTTTGCTTGTGAATCTCTCTTGGTTTCCCATGAAACATAAAAGTAATTGGGGGTACAACAAGCTGGGTGTGAAGAACTGGTAAAAATATAAAATAGCATTTAGAAAGAGTGCAGTAAACAACACTTGATTAATAACAGCTAATAAATCCATTAACTGGTGAAGAGTCTCGGTGTTATGATTAATAATTCCCTCAAATCCTTAACAGAAAGACTGGGAAATTAATCTTAGGGAAGATTGAATGGAATAGATGAGTTGCTGAAAAACAGCTGGGAAAGAATCTTGGGAAAGCTTTACCTGGGAGAAGCTGGGAGGTCACAGGGGACAAGCTCAGACCCAAAGGGGGATGAAGATCTCAAGAGCTTCCAGGGTAGCTGAGGATGTCTCAACCCAAGGGTAATTCACATTTTGGGCTTTCTCCTCCTCCTTGCTTATTTATTGTTGAATTTGCCAAGTTTTCAGTAAAAGTGGGATGCAGAAGGTGCAGGAGCCTCCTGGAGCCAGCCAGGATGGGCAGAAGGGGCAGGGACCACCCAGCCCTGGCACTCTGCCCCAAACTGGGAGTACTCTCCATCTCCATCTCCATCTCCATGGGTGAGTTGGGAATTTTTGGAATTTCTGGCCACGGATGGTGTGGGGAGAGCCACCCTGCAAACAACACATTCCAGAGGCAACCAAAGAATCCTTGGAGTGGAAGGGACCCTGAAGATCTCCCTGGAACCCTGCCCTGGGCAGGGACACCCGGGGTAGTGGAAGCCCAGCTGGATGTGCCCTCACAGCCCCACTGGGAGGGACAATCGAGCCCAGTGTGATCACAAAATTGTCAATAAATCATCAGAGAAAACCGCTCAGCCACCGCCCCAGCCATCTCCAGGTCAATAAAATCCCTGCTGAGGAGCTAAAGGATGGATTTGAGTCCCAATTTGTCCACCTGAGTCACGGATCCCTGTTTATACCCCGACTAAACGTTGTGTTTTCCAGTTTAAACAGCTTTTTTTTCCCAAAAATAAGCAACCAGGGCGAAGTTTACCCGCAGGCACGAGGCTCCATTCACTTGAGCTCCACTTAAGCCTGGCTTTGATGCTTTCACAGGAATTTCCACGGCGCACACACGGCTCCGCGGAGTTCCTGACACAGGGAAGATTTCCCCCTCTTTGCACTTCAAAGGCGCAGCTTTGCCATCCCATTGTGCTCCCGACACTTCTCATCCCTCCAAATCCCACCCGGAGCTCTCGGCATCAGCCCGAGCCCGGCAGGGATGTGGGAGGCAGCTGGAAAATCGGGATAGCTCCGAGCACCAACATCAAGGGATGGTCCTGCACAGCCTCCAGCATCATCCCCCCCTCCAGGGCTGCACCTTCCCAATTTGAGCTGTTTGGAAGGAAAAAGGAGAGGAAAACTTTCGCAGCTGGCTCCGTGTTCTGGCTGCTGGATTCACACCCAACCAAAGTTTTTACCAAGAGAATTTCGCGGCTGATTGCACCCACTAAAGGCAGCTTTGCAATCCCAGGTCACCGAGAATTCCAGAGGCTCCTGTCTTGTCCCAAAAGCTGGGCTCAGGTAGGCTCAGCCCAAGGAAAACAGGTCCGGGTTACAGCCCTCGAAATGCCAGGCTTGGGGGGGAAAAAGCATCTGCGGCAGCTTGGGTGTTTTAGGCAGGGAGAGAAGTGAGCAGGAAAAATGGGGACGGGAAAATGAAGGATTGGGGAAGGGGAAATGAAGGATTGGATAGCAGGAACTGGGGGATTTTTAATTTTTTTTTTTAAAGAGTAATAATAAATTGGAAGGGGGAAAGGCAAAGGGGCAGGAAAGGGGCAGGAAAGGGGCAGGAAAGGGGCAGGAAAGGGCCAGGAAAAGGCCAGGAAAGGGCCAGGAAAGGGCCAGGAAAGGGCCAGGAAAGGGCCAGGAAAGGGCCAGGAAAGGGCCAGGAAAGGGCCAGGAAAGGGCCAGGAAAGGGCCAGGAAAGGGCCAGGAAAAAGAATATATAAAAAAAAAGAATATAAAAAAGAAGAATATAAAAATCCAGATGTGGCCAGCTCTCCCCAACTCCAAGTCAGACATTCCTGAAAACAAAAGCCTCATTCCTCTCTGAAATGAGGAAAAAAGATTTGGATCTTCTCGGTGACCCCATTCCACAGCAGCCAGCTCCAGGCAGAACCACTGGTTCCAAAAATCCCTCTGGAATATCGAGGTGTCTGCAGGAGATCACATCCCACGCTGGGCAGAGGAGGAGGAACACAGTGTTTGCTGATTTTCTCCAAGTTTTTGCTTCTAATCACTTATTTTGCACATATTTATGCGTGCAAACAAGAGGCTGTTGTGCCAGCCAGGGGATGGCTGCATTTTCCTGGGATTTTCCTGTGTCAGGAAATAATGGATGGGTTTCCACAGCCCCAAATACAGGTGATAGAGAAATACTTTGCCATCTTCCAGGAATATTTTATCAGCTTTCTCACATATCCACTGGCTGAGTGGCATATTATTTATCCAATAATTTGCCTGAACAGTGTTATATATACCTCTAATATATATATTTTAGTCAAAGATTGAGAGACAAAAAACCATCAGCTCTTCAAAAGACTTGTCCAGTGTGTCAGAAGTTTTTCCAGACCAAGCAATGAGGTTGAGCAGGAGAATATTTAGGGTTTTTCCTTCTGCCCAGACAATCAAACCCAAAATAAATCAAATAGCTCATGGCATGAATCAATCTTAATTGCTTCCTACATTTCCTAGGAGCAAGAAGAGCCTAGCAGGGAAATCAAACTCCTCCTCAGAGCCAGCTGACCTTCAGCACTGCCCTTGCAGCAGCTCCCCCAGCCCCAGGCGGGGACACTTCTCAACCACAGTGGGGGGAAGAAAATAAATCTGTCAAAACAGTGACAGTGCTCAAATTGGAGCCAGCAGTGGCATTTGTTAATCTGCCCTGCACCTCTCCCTTTCAGTGCTGGAGGATTTATCAAAATGCATATTTGACCCGAGAGACAAAATCTTTCATCCTTGCTCCAAACCTCTCTTTTCTAATCAAGGTTTAAGCTGGAATTTATTCTCTGTCCGAGACACTTCTGTGAGAGCCTCTCCAGGAGCGTCCCAAGACCTTTGGGGACTTCAATTTTGCTTTCCATGAAGCAAGGCCAGGATCTCATTTCAGGGAGATGGTGCCACTTCAGCTCTCAAAGTACAGAAAAACTTCACATTTTTTTAAAGAGTAATAATAAATTGGAAGGGGTAAAGGGGAAGGGCCAGGAAAGGGCCAGGAAAGGGCCAGGAAAGGGCCAGGAAAGGGGCAGGAAAGGGGCAGGAAAGGGGCAGGAAAGGGGCAGGAAAGGGCCAGGAAAGGGGCAGGAAAGGGGCAGGAAAGGG
>VYXF01004079.1:88310-101080 GCA_013397295.1 Polioptila caerulea
AAAGGGCCACAAAAGGGCCACAAAAGGGCCACAAAAGGGCCACAAAAGGGCCACAAAAGGGAATATAAAAAAAAAAGAATATAAAAAAGAAGAATGCAGGCTGGAGAAATCCTTTTCAATTCCACTTTGAAGTGCTGGCCCTTTGCTTTTGCCACTTAGCCCCGTTCAAGGAACGTTTTCATTGCATTTAAAAGGAACAAACAGCAAAGGAAAGGTTTTGTTGTCACTTCCCTCAATTTCACCGCTCACAGAGCATTTTGCCAGTCTGAAGGATGGACAACAATTCCAAAAACAGTGAGAAATCCTGACAACAACAAGCCCACAAATTCCAGGTGGGAAGCTCCAGCGGAGCACTGGATAAATTGTGCATTGCACAGGAACATCCGAGAATTCCTCCCCTGACATTCAGCTGGAACAAAAAGTTTCTGCTCAAAGTAACCAGAAGCAGAATCCTGACAAAAACGAGTCTCCAGCCTTGCACATCTTGCAGAGAAATTAATGCATTATTCAAAGTGTGAGGCTCAGGCTCGGCTCCATCACTCAGAGCAGCAGCGCAGGAGAAACGGGGATGCAGGAGAAAACATTTAAAGGTTTTATTGCTTCATTTAAAAGTAAAAAATTCCAAATCTAAATAAAATATGATTCCACCAGGGAAAAAAAAAAAAAAAAAAAGAAGAAGAAAAAAAGCCAAACACTGTGCTTTTTTGAAACAAATCTTTCAGCTGCTTCATTCACCTTTACCTGGAGAAGTTAATTATTGGTCAGGTACTGATCTGGTGAATATTTAGAAATCTGTGAAATAATAGTAGCAAAAAAAAAACCCTCAAAACACTCCACCATCAGGTTCTGACCTTCTCCTTCTGTTTCCATTATGAAATCCTTCAAGCACACACAGATTTTTCTCCTTTTCCAACAGGAATGAGACTCATTTTCATGCCAGGCAGGGCTAATTCCTGAGCAAACGCCTAAAAACTTTCAGAACAAAAACGTTCATGCATAAAACCCAAATTCTTTGCACTCCTGTTTTGCATATGTTAGAATTAAATCCACGTTAATGGATGCTTACCTGAATACAAATATCTCAAGGAAAAAAACCAAATTCCTTTGCGGTTTCGTACCCTGAAAAGCATTGGCAAAAATATAGAAAATAATTTACTTTAGTGGGCAGATATTTTGGCATCTTCACATTGAGTACCAAGTCAGAGCTGAGGTAATTATTTTTCTTTCTATAAACTGCACATTTAATCAATAAAAGGCCTTTTTTTTTAATCCAAGATTCAGTACCAGTT
Source organism: Polioptila caerulea (assembly GCA_013397295.1). NCBI lineage: Eukaryota > Metazoa > Chordata > Aves > Passeriformes > Certhiidae > Polioptila > Polioptila caerulea. Next base: position 89,600 of record VYXF01004079.1, read on the forward strand.
CTCAGAACTCCTTTGTATCATGCAGGTATTTTTCTTTACACGGTGTCAGCAACTCCTGCAGATTCATGAGGTTTTAATTTAGCCAACTGAAGAAATTTCAAAATTAATTTCACTTTGACCTAAGAAAGTTTTATTCTTATCTTTGACAGTAATAAAGAACTCAGAGGGCCAAAATACAAAAGGCCAAGAAGGGTGGACTCCACATGAATTTTAATCATCTCACCCTTCTAGCTCATGACTTTAGGGATTATTCATAATTTTTTAAAGTTTTATGTTTGCAGACAAAGACAGATGATTCAGGTAATCAAGCTAACCTTGGCCCAGCCTTACTTAAAAAATAAAAATTAAAAATTAACTCCCTTCAGCCTGTAATGCTCAATAAATAAATGAGTACACCACAGTCTTTTAGCTCCCTGATTTTCAGGTATCAAACATTTCAAAGTAAGAAAACAATTCAGCAAATTTGCACCCAGTTATTTGCAACTGTAAAATTGAGGCTCTCTTTTCTTTCTTGGAGACCTTGAAAAGAATATCACAGCTATTTACAAGAATATTTCAGATCTTCATCCCAAGAATTGAAATGCAGGCTGACAAAAATGTTTTGCTTTTTTTTTTTTTAAAAAGGGGGAAAAGCAGGGGCCGAGCTCTCAGCAGGACCAGAGTGGTCTGCAAGAGAGGCAATCACAAAAATTACACTGCAGGATGAGGCCAGCTAAGAAAGGCCTTTTTTACATTTCCTTCATGTTACCGAGAAAAAAATTACGGAAAAAAAAAAAATCCCTTTTTTCTCACTGCTAATGGAACAATATCACAACCTTTAAATGCCTTTAAGGAGAGGAAATACAATCACTGCATAACTCCATTAAACGATGGTTTGAGCACTAAAAGATTGAAGCCAACAGCTCGGGAAGTTGTGAGCAGCTACTCAAAGCAGCTTTGCTCCCTGCTCTGCTCTCTCCACATTTCCTTCTACTCTTTCTGTAAATGCTTTTGAGCACAGACTCCTTAACACATTCCAGGAGAGTTTGCACTTTTGCATAAAACATGAAATTGTCAGGCACAGGGCCCTGCACAGTTCACTGCAGCCGGCAGAACTCATCGATTCCCGCATTTATTTCCTCTCCATCCCAAATCTATTCCTCATGCTGCTTGTCACCGAGGGCTGACACGTGTCACAGGCTGCCATTATCCACCCTGGCAACTCAAATGCCACCTGAAAGAAAGGAAAATATTTAAAATACTCCTGTGCACACAGCTTGTTTTGTTTGCCGCGGCCTCCTCGCGGCCCGGAGTCAGAAACTGCGGGAATACAAAATCACTTTTCTATTAAAGATAAGGAGAAGGGAGCTAAGGGCAACAAGCAGCAGCAGAATGATAAATTTCCCCAGCTTGTTTTACACATCACTGGGTTTGATGCAGAATTTGGAGTTGGCTGCAATTTTTAGGGGGGAAAAAAAGCAGCGAAAGCACCTCAGGGAGGGTTGGTGTTCTGGCCTTGTTGGAAAATTCTGGATCCTCTGCTTTTGGCCGTGGTGCTGCCATCCAGAAAAAATCAGAGTAGATTTTACTCACCCTATCCTGGGTGGAAATACTAAAATAATTGTGGTTTTACTCTGCTTGTGGCAATGCTCTAAACTGTCCTCATGGGCTCTGGTTGCCAAAAACCTCCAGCACCATTAACAGGAGCAGCTTGGGGCTGCACAGTGACAAAAACTGGGCTGTGACAGCACCAGAAAAGTGGGATTTGCCACAGAAATCTGTGGGATGTTACAGACAGGACACAGGGTCTGAGAGCTGCAGCACATGCACGTCAAGACAACACAGAGTTCCTTTTCTTACCTGCTCTGTCAAGCATTAAAAATTGTAAATTAACCCCACTCTCCTGTGGGAAGAGAATTCAGATTTCATATAAATGCAGGAATTGTGTGGGATTATATCCTACAAAGTGATTTCCTGTAGTATCCATATCACTAATTACTAGCACAAGGTGCCAAATGCAAGGGAAAGGGAAGGCTAGAAAGTCACTTTGAAACAAATTAGCCAGCAGGAAACCCACCAATTTCAAATGTGTCAGGATGATATCCAGAAAAACTCAGAAATCAAGGAGTTTTTCTTGTTCAGCAGATCCTGCATCCAGCAATCCTTCAGGACAATAACTCCAGAGAGGTGCTCTTTCAGGAAGAATTTGGGGATTCTTTAGTAATACTTTTGTTATAAAATTAGACTTCCTTAATTATTTTTAAGGCTTGTACTAAAATATTGTCATCTCAGAAATGCACCTTTGGAATAACCACACAAACATAGACAAAGCTCTTTTCTCCAACTCTTCACACCTTATATTTTTTGCAAGGGGGAGGAAAACATTGCAAAATTCCTCTGTTGTCTGTAATTAAAATAATTCTTCCTTCTTTACTCTGAGGGGAGAGAGGCTCTGGAACAGATTGCCCAGAAAGCTGAAAATGCTCCAGGCCAGGCTGGACAGAGCTTGGAGCACCCTGAGACAGTGGAAGGTGTCCCTGGATGGGCTTTAATGTCCCTTTTAATCCAAGTTTTTTTATGATTCCTACAGAGCTCATTATGATTCCTACATGAATTTCCCCAGGTTTGGGGACTCCAAGGCTCTGGAGTGATTTTGATGCCTTCTGGAGGCTGTCCTGGAGCAGAGCCCAGCNTCAACAGAGAGAGGCACTTTCAGGGATTTTAGAAAAATCAGTTTTCATCAGGCAAAGCCCTGTCCAGGAGGAGTTTGGTTTTGTCTCTTCCCAACATCATCCAAAGGACTGGGAACAAACAGCAAACCTGAAATAATCCCTGAAATAATCCCTATTCAGGTGCATTTAGGCATCGTGGGTGCCTCTGCCCCACAGTTTGGAGCCCCTTCCTTTGCAGCTGAAAGCCTGGCTGACCTCAGGAAGGTTTCAAAGCTGAGAAATAACCCAGAAATTCCTTTTATCAGCTTTGTTCTTCTGATCCCAGCGCTCTTTAAAGTTTTTATATAGCTATCAGCTGAAATGATGGCTGTAAGTTTTGACCCGAATTTGCTCCTTCCTTTTAGTGTACAATTAAGTTGATAATAATGCTTAGTACCCAGACATTTTAAAAATCATCATTTTTTTTCTTCCTTGATGGGGTTTTATATCTCCAACACTGTCTGGGGCATAAAACTCCTGGCACAGCCACTCTGAAATGTGTTGGCTGGTCAGCATCCCACAGGTATTTTTCCAGAATTTCCACACACTCTTTCTAGCTCATGTTTTATTTAAACTTCATCTAATGCAGCCCCTCATTCCTTACCAAGAGCTTCCATGAAAATGTTCTGTTAACACGTGGAATACCAGGCTTGTTTAGTGAATTATTTTATAGTTCTTATACTGTAGAGCTCAGAATAATTACATAAACTGAGTTTAAAATGTCTGCAGTGTAAGGAGGAGCGTTCCCCTGTGTGGAACGTGCTGTTGGCACAGACAGGAGCTGCTCACAGCAGTCACTACACCCGTGTTAACAGCAGGAAAAGTGGATTTCACACCTTTCTGAAACTCCAGGGGATTCCCTTCAGCAGCACAAACCCCAGAGCAGCACGGACAGCATTTCACTGCACATCATTCACTCAGCACAGCCCACAGGTCTCTCCCTAATGGATTCCTTGTGCTGGAGTCACCCTCATTTCCCTCCATGGAGCCCAGAAATCCCACAGGCGTGAGGAGTTGTGTGTTCTCCCAAAATGATTCAGCCACAAGAGCAGCGAGCCCACAGAGCTCTGGCCCAGCAGGATGAAAACTTGGAATTCCAGGGAAAAGGCAGCTCTGAATCCTGGGCTGCTTTGGGATGGAAGGGACCTTAAAACCCACCCCATCCACCCCCACCCTGTGCCACAACACAAATTTTCCAGAAGGTGCCAGCCCCTTTCTCCTCACTGCACCAGGAGCTTTTACTCAATCAGGGCTGATAAAAAAATTAAATCATCATTCTCCAAAGAATTAATAATCTGATTGGATTAGTCTGAGCAGTCACTGAGGTCTCAGTGCTGCCACTGAGTCAACAAGAACCATTTGATAAGATTCAATATGAGCTGAACACGGCTTTTACCCCAAAATGATTATTAACTATCAGAATATTTATTACAGTTTATCTGCCCAGAATATTAAATCTGCCAGAGGTAAGGAATGACTGCAGGAGTCACTGCATGAATGAAAGCCAACACTTCCTTGCATGGCTTTTTTTTTTTTTTTTTTTTAAATTCAGCATCTGCCACTGAATGTCACAAGTCTCCATGACATCCCTGACTCTTGGTCTTTGCATTTGAAGAGCCAAAAAATAAATAATTAAAGTGTAAACCCATCCAGCTCCGACAGCTCCGTATTGAGCATCCATCAGAGCTGAGCTGTGTGTGCTGTTTATTCCAGCATGTGTTTGGAATATATTTTGTTCCTGATAAACCAGTGACAGGGCTACGTGGAAAACAAGCACAAGGAAAGTAAAACTTCTGTCCTCTAGTTAAACAATTTTGCTTCTCTTTGTCTTCCAGCACTGGTCTGTAACCTTGGGAAGGACAGCAACGTCCCAGCACAGCTATCAGAGCACAGGAGTCCCTCTTTAATGTGACACAGAGCTGGATCCAAGATGAAAATCAAAAGTAAAAAGGCACTGCATTATCATTCCTGCCCTGATATCCCAAACATTCCATCTTGTGATCTCGGCTGCGTGGCTCTGATATTCCCAGAATACAGATCACAAGAGAGAAACGACTGAAAAAATGTGGGAAGATGGGCTCAGCTTAATCTTCCAGGGCTGGTAACAGAATGTACTCCTTTAGGAAAATGGATGTAATTTAGATAAATTTGGGGATAGATGCTTTTTCTTCTTTCTTATCCTCTCCTTACCTCTCAGGGGAGTGCAGCAGCTCATTCCTGAGGATGCCTTCAATGCCCAGAGAAATCTCCTTCCCTTGGGCTCCCAAAATCACCATGTGGAGAAAACTCCACCTCTGTCCTTTTCTCAGCACACCCAACCCCTAGAGCACAGAAGCCACATTCCTCTACAAACCTGATGAAATGGCCACAGAGTTACCAAAAAGTAGAAAATTCATGTCCCTGTATTTATATGAATTTCCTGTGAGGGTGGGGAGGGGCTGGGATGGAATTCCCAGAGCAGCTGGGGCTGTCCCTGGATCCCTGGGGGTGCCCAAGGCCAGGCTGGACAGGGCTGGGAGCAGCCTGGGATGGTGGAAGGTGTCCCAGGGGTGGAATTGGATGGGATTTAGGATCCTTCCAGACTCACCCTCTCTTCCCTTCCTGGAGGTTTTGTTCCAGATCTCAATGTCAGACTCAGCCCAAGATTAAAACTGGCTTTATTTTGTGCCTTTTCCTCCTCTGTCTTCCAGCACAGCCCACGATGTCCTTGCATAATCACCTCACCACTGCTGCTCAGCTCATCTGACAATTAAAACAAGGGCTCCTGAAGAGAAATCATGAAAGAAACCCTCAAAGAAAGTCAATCAGAGCCCATCAAATTGCACAAACTGCAGCTCATCCTCACCCACTCCTATCCTGCTGTGTCTGCCCATTAAGGACATTTCACTCTGTCTATGACTTTGGAAAATAAAGGAATATTTCTCTCTTCTCTCCTTCTCAGGGTTACCTCTGTAGTCGTGTTTAGGGGTTTTTATTTCCACACTTGGGGTTTGACCTGGTACCAGCCAGAATTGGGAGTGTTTTCTATGAAAATGACCCTTCCAGAGGCTCCTTGCAAAGGAAACCTCCAGGAAAAGGCAAGGCTGGGATGTGGGGAGCAGAACCCCTGCACTGCATCTCCTGCTGGGGCATCATAAATCAGCCAGGAGATGAGAAATTCGGGGTGACCTCAGTGTGGCCTTCCTGAAGGAGTTACAGGAAAGATGGAGAGAAACAATTCTCAAGGGATGGAGTGCCAGGCCTGGGGGAATGGCTCCACAAGGACAGAAGGTAGGGCTGGATGGGATATTGGGAAGAAATTCCTCACCAAGATGGAATTCCCAGAGCAGCCCTGGCTCCCTGGAAGTGCCCAAGGCCAGGCTGGACAAGGCTTGGAGCAGCCTGGGATGGTGGAAGGGGTCCCTGCCCATGGCAGGGGGTGGCACTGGCTGATCCCTTCCAACCCAAATCATTCTGTAATTCCATGATTCAGTCTCTGGTCCCATTAGCTGTGTCCAGGCCAAGGATGTGTTAATTAACGTGATTTAACTCTTTATCCAAAGGTAAGATCTTGGTTGACAATCAGCTCCCAGTTCTTTCATGTAAAAAGTAGAAAAGACCCAGATTTGATTAAAAAGGGTTTACTTGGGTTTGAGAAACAAAAGTGCACAGGAGAAGTGGATCAAAGAGCAGGACAGAGCTCTGCAAATGGGATATCCAAGGGAATTAGGTGCCAGCCCCTAAAAATGCACACACAAACAGTTCCTACCACACAGAAATCAATGTATGGACAACTGGAAATTTGATTTTCGTTACAAAGCTGAATCCACTAATTAGAGTTTCGGAAGAGAAATGGGGTCCATGTTATCATCACTGAAAAACAAACAGGACACGGATGCTCCCTGGAAGCTGTTGAACTATGGCAAGTGTCAGGCTCAAATATCTTTTTCTTTTTTTTTGCCAGAAGGAAGTTTCAGATGTTGGGGAAAACCATTGACTTCCCAGTTTGTGCCTTAAACCCTCCCTAAGGAACAGTCCCATAGAGCACTGCCCATAGACTGAGCATTTTGGGAAAAATCCCATGGAATTGGCTCTCACTTTGGGATGTGGTTTGGTGGGAATTGGAGTATTTGGTCAAAGATTGGACTTTTCCAACCAAAATAATTCCGTGATCCTATGGCTGCTGCATTCCCAGCTCCCCTGCACCTCGCTCTGGAAGGGTTTTCCCATCCTCAGTCTGTTCAGTGACTGTGCTGAAAACCTGGGAAACAGAAAACTGGAAAAAAATTTACAGGCATGTTTATATGTCTCTAAATAACCCTTCATTTCCTATAAATAACCCTACATTTCCTATAAATAACCCCTCATTTCTTATAAATAACCCCTCATTTCCTATAAATAACCCTTCTGCTACCTGGAAAAAAAAACCAAAACATGCTCCAGTCAAAAAAAACAAAAAGAAAAAAAGGAATTGGAGCAGCACCTCTGCCTCCCTGCCCCAGGCTTCAGCAGGGAGCACAAATTTAACTCCAGATTATGTCGGTGTCAGACTCAGGCAGAGCAGAAACCATCCCAGGAGTTATCAGGAGAGCTCCCTGCACTTCTTATCACCCTCAGGCTCTGCAGAAATGCCAGAGCCCCAAAAGGATTCCGAGCAGCACATGCACTGGAGAGGCAGCATCCCAAATTCCAGTTCATCTCCCACATCTTGTGCAGCCAGGGCCGGGTTGAAAGGCTGACCAAGAATGCCATCTGCAGGCCTAATTCCACATTTTTTCCCAGCTAAATAAGTCCCAGCAGTAAAAACAAACCTAAAGTGAGTGCTCAGCACGCTGGATGTTAATACGACTTTCATATGCTAATGGGAAGTTCATTAAAAATAAACAAATACAAAAGGAAAATCCTTGGAACTCCTTACAAAAAAAAAAAAAAAAACCCAAACCACAAACCTCAAAATCAAAGCCTACAGACCCTAAAATGCTGAATTTTTCATGGAATAACCTAGAGAGGATCATTATCATTACAGCTCTGTGTTCTGCATGCATATTTGATAAGAAACTTTGTGCATAGACTGTGGAGGTTAGCAGTGCCTCGCATTTGTCTGCTGCTTGATTGAACCGAATGCAATGCCCTGAGGCATTGATTAAAATCGGGAAAGAGAGAAAAGCTACTCCAGTTAACCTCAGACTGCAACACTCCCAGGCTTTCCCAAAGAGGAGCCGGCTGGATTTTAGCCCTACTCACTGAATTGTTGGATGCCAGCACCAAAATAGTCACGAGTGAAATAATTCCAGCTCTAGGTCTGGTGACATGTTCAATCTTCATGATTAAAAATCTTGAAGGTAATGAAAAAACTTGAGTTATGCCTGTTGTAAGTACAGCAAATGGGGAAAAAATACGAAATAAAAGGAGCGAGAAATAAAAACTCTGATTGTAAAAAATTTCCCAAGTTTTCAGGCAAAGTTCTAAAGGAATTCCTCATCAAGATCCTCGGGAGGGTGAGCACACACAAAGTGCCCCAGCCTCGAGGGGATTTTAATTCCATGGAATGAGGGCAGATAAAAACACTCCTGGAAAACTGGGAGCAATAATCGAGGTGGGAATCAGTGCCTGAGTGGCTTCAGTTCTGCCTCCCTCACCAAGCCTGAACGAGAATAAAATTCCAGATCTCTGCATTTATTAGGAGGAAGAGGATGTAAAAATCAGCCACACAGAGAAGACTTTGTTAAAACCTCGGGGTGTGCAGCGTCCTGGCTTTTCACAGCGGTCACAATTCACGTTCCTCACCAAAACACACAAAAATAAACATATTTTATAACACAAAGCTCTACCAAATCACCCAATTTCTACTTGTTCACCTCAAAACGGGGAGGAACCAAAACATTCTCAGAGTTCCAGGGGTGCAGCTCATCCTTTACTGCTCCCTCTTTGTCAAGGAACACCAAAAATGTAAAACACAAATTCCAGATCTCACAAAGAAGGAAAACCCCTCCTGAACCCCTTCAGCCTAAAACAGAGATGATGGAGAGGATTAGCAGGGATCCACTGCAAAGAATTAAAAAGCCACACACCTGTAACCTCACACAGTTCACCCTGCAGGAACACAGCAACTTGAGCTGCAATTTCATTTAAAATAATGTTTTCTTCCTTTCCTCTTCCTCCTCCACATTCTCTCTCCCTATCTCAAATTATTCCCAGCCAAATAAATCCAAATTCACTTTTTTTTTTCCATTTTATTATTCAGTTTGTATGGCTGTCAAACAAATGAATTCCCTCTTATTCATTTGGGGGTTTTTTTGAGTGTGTGGATATATTAATTCTTTGAATTGCAGGCTCTGCTGTTGGTTTAATTTTGTAAATAATGTGCTGTGATTACTCAGTGTTGTCATCCCGCAAATAAAACAAAATAGCAAACTTATTATTGGAGAACAATTTCCATATTTTTCCCCCTGGGAACTGGGTTTAAAGATGGCAGAAATATTTTATTACGATGAGAAAAAAAAAATCACTTTATGATTTTTATATATGCCATATTTTCTGGAAAATGTGGCATGAGAACATTTCCTACACTAAATACCCATCCCAGACTCCACTTGCTAAAACTCAAAATTAATACCAAATAACAAAAGGTTTTTTGTCTTCTGGATGAATGTTTAGCTCTTAAAATTTGGCTTTTTTTTGTCCTCTCACATTTTGATGGCAATTTCAGAGCTGTCTCCTGTGGGAACATCCAGCCAAGGACAAAAGTAAATTCCAGATTAAACATTAAAAACCCCCAAACTGAGCCTCCTTCTAGAAGGATTAACAAAGCATGGAAGTGGGAAAGGATTCCTCACACCCAGAAAGAAACAGGGAGGAAAAGGCCCCTCCACTCTGCCCTGAGCCAACTTCTCTTCTCAGAATTCAGGAATTCCTGCTCATGGAATTCAGCCAAAAATCTCTTCTCCCAGAACTGATAGTTCCAGTTCTTAATTGCAGGAATTCCTGCTCACCCCCAAATCCAGGCCACTTCCCCCACAGAATTTAGCCAAAATCTCTTCTCACAAAATTGAAAATCCCAAAATTTATTGCAGGAATTCCTGCTCACCCCCAAATCCAGGCCACTTCCCCCATGGAATTTAGCCAAAATCTCTTCTCACAAAATTGATAATCCCAAATTTTATTGCAGGAATTCCTGCTCACCCCCAAATCCAGGCCACTTCCCCCATGGAATTTAGCCAGAACCTCTTCTCCCAGAATTGATGATTCTCCTCCTTAATTGCAGGAATTTGATGGTGCAGATGGAGCCATTGGACACAAGACATAAAAGCCAGAGTTGTTCACTCCAGGGTGAACTCTGAGTTTTCCCAGAAAAAGGCAGCAGAGCTGAACAGGACCCTGCAGGGGGATTCCCACATTGGCCATGGAGCTGTTGGAAGCATCCCTGAGGATTCCCAGCTTGCACCACGTCCCCAATTTTCCCAATTCCAAGGCAGAGGCGAATCTCAAGGAGCACAAAACAAATGTATTTCCTGTCAAGTCACAAATACCCTTGGGATCTTTCCTAAACTTTGCCCAGAGGGGTTTTCTTCCCACTCTGCTCTCCCCCACAACAGATTGTTCACCTCAAAACAGGGAGGAACCAAAACATTCTCAGAGTTCCAGGGGTGCAGCTCATCCTTTACTGGAAATCTGCACTCCGGGAACACCAAAAATGTACGACACAAATTCCAGACGTCACAAAGAAGAAAATCCCTTCCTCAACACCTTCTGCCTAAAACTGAGAGATGAAGGAGAGGAGGGGACTCCCACTTTCACAGAAAGCTTAAATCAGGAGGAAATCTGCACTCCTTGATGTGAGACAAGCACAGGAGCAGCAAACTCCCTGCAGGTGAGGGACTGTGATAATTAAGAGCTGATGAGATCTTTTGCTCCTCACCTATTCCCAGTTCTCCCAGTCTAATCCCAGTTCAGACTCCCCCCTCACCCAGGGGAGGAGGATTCTGTTCCAGCAGAGCCCAAGCATTCCCCAGTGCTCCCTAAGGGTGATTGAATAATTCCTTTGAAATAATCTGCAGGAATAAATTTACCCTTTTTAAATACATAATTAAGCCAGGAATCATTCCCTCCTCGTCTAAAGTTATTCTCCTGACAAGTTTGGGTATTTTTTTTCTGGGTGGTAAACACAAGTCCTGACAGTTGCCAGCACTTTCCTACTTAAAAAGTTAATCCATTCCTCTTTGAAGGTTAAGAAAACGCCAAGGAAAACAAGATATGAGGGCTTAGGTAAAGTGGAGGTTCCAAAGCACCGGAGCTCTGTTTATTCCAGAGCTGGGCTGCTCCTGCAGCAGGAAAAAACTCGGATTTCCCTGGGAGAGGCCAGGCTGAGCCCTGCCCTGCATCCCCTCCCTGCAGAGTGGGAGCTGCTGGTCCACCTGAACTCCCCAGGAAGGAATTTTTCCATCTGCTGTGACAATAAGTTAAAAATAATACTATATATAATAAATTATTATTTATAATTTATATAATAAAGTATTATTAATATTGTATAGAATAAATAAGAAAGAATATTGTACAGAATAAATTATGAGTTAATACTGGCACAGCCCTGGGATGGTTTGGGCAGGACCCTGGGGTGAGGGAAGGCAGGGAATGCTCAGCTGGGTGAACAATCCCAGGATCAGTGAGGATTGGAAAAGCCCTCAAGGATCAGAGTCCAACTCGTGACCAGTCCCCACCTTGTCCCAGCCCAGAGCACTGAGTGCCACATCCAGGCCTTTCCTGGACACCTCCAGGGACAGGGGCTCCAAACATCCCTGGACAGGCTGTTCCA
>VYXF01004081.1:14797-26026 GCA_013397295.1 Polioptila caerulea
CTGTAGAGGAGGGAAAAGCTTTTCCCTCTCACCATGAAGCTTTTGGGGGGTACCAGGTCTGGTCATCCTGGGGCTGATCCAGGATTTCCTGGGGAATTCACACCATTGGGATGCGCTCTTTAATTAAAATATGTCAGGACTTTGTAAAAAAAACCGCTGCAGGGTGTGAAAATCAAGGAAATGCTGCAAGAGACCCCTGGCCAGGGCTGTTTTAATTAATTAGGTGCTGATTAGTGGCTGCTGGAAAAGGTGAAGGAAGAGAGGATGGACAGGCACTGGATGAGTGGAGATGGAATCTCAGTTTGGATCTCACCCGACCTTGAGGTCCCTGGAGCAGCACCAGATTTCTTTCAGTGGGAGGGGGGTGAGATCCGTCCCATTGGACCTAAAAAAAGTCTAAATAATGTCAGCGGTTGGAACAGGAAGGGACAGAAGGAGATGTGGTCACTCAGCTGCATCCCGCTCCTCTCTCAGGGAACAACATCCCTCAATAACCTCAGAAAATTAAAGGAGAAACAAGCTTGGAAATGAAGAGAGCAAAATATTCCAGCCTCCAAGGGCACTCCAGGACACTTTTAGCCCAAGGCACTGAGTTTTCTCTGTTTAACTCTGTTTTTTTATCATTTAGGGATGGTGTCAAACATGGTGTTGAGGGACAGGTTGAACCCTTGTTGGGCATTCCCTGTTTCATTCCTGCTCTGTCATTTTCCGTCACAAAATGAGAAATGTTATTAATTAGCAGAGAGATGTTGGGGATGCTCCATCCCTGGAAGTGTCCAAGGCCAGCCTGGAGCAAGCTGGGATAGTGGAAGGTGGCAATGGGGAGGAACTGGTTGACCTTTAAGTTCCCTTCCAACCCAAACTGCTCCGGGATTCCGTGACCCGTTTTCCTGGAATATGAACTGCCAAAATCTGCAGGAGCTGGAGTTTCACAGCTCCGGGTGCTGGACAAGTCATGGACCTGAAAATAAAAACCCAGTTGGAATAATTTGGGCTATCCCTTAACTTGTTTTGATCAAAAACTTTGTGTCCTGCTCTGGAATTCCACTTTATTGTTTTTCTTAAGTACTGGACCAACAAAACCTTTTTGGAGGTCGATTCTGTTTTAGCAGAAAGCTGAGCTCTGTTTTTCTGAGGACTCAGGTTTATCACCAACTTCTCCTCACCAAGACTTCTCTTAGCAAGGATGGTTTGGAAGGATTCGGGATCTAGCAGCCAGGAATTCTTTATTTTTGTGGGAACTAAGCTACTCAGCACCACCTCGAGCATTTGACCTCACTTTTGTACCCTGAGGTCTCCCAGAAAACTCTCGTTGAATTCCTCTGAATTCTCCCTAAATCCTCTCAGCTCTGAATTCCTGAATTCCTGTTGGTGAGGGAATGGTTCCTGGGACATGTGGAGGTGATGATGGGATTCCTGTGACTCGGGGTGAAAAATTCTCCCTTTTCTCAGGGGGTGTTCTGTGCAACCACCGTGACTCTGCTGAGGGACAGGAGCTTGTGAAAGCAGTTTAAAAAAAAAAAAAAACAACAAAAAAAGAGTTTTCAAAGGGTATTTAAATGGCTTTTCACTTGGAGAGAGTTCAGGAAACTCCTTTTGGGGAGTTGATGTAGCCGCATCCCTCAGCCACCTCTGCTCTGATGAAGTGGAAGATCTGTAAATACAGATTGACCTCAAGTCGCAGCAACCACTGAATATTTAAAATTCTTCTTTCCTCCCCCAAAATTCCCCCTTTTTCCCCAGTGATGGACCCAAATTGTCTCTTTCCTGCTCTGTACAGACCCCAAATGAGATGATTATCCCATTTCTCCAACACTTCCACTGTTTGATGCGTGCTCCCCATCAGGCCTGGCCGTGTGTTTTTCTGGATAAGACGGGAAATGTTTTTTCCACAGAGGTATAAAACAAAAACCTGAGCCAGCAGCAACTGAGCAGTTTCCTGGAAGTAACTGAGTAGTACCCTGGTAGTAACTGAGCCACTCCAGTTTGCTCCTTCTGTGTGAAACCGAGAGAAATTTGCTGCCGTTAATTGCGACAACATCAGCGACGAATCCCCGCCATTCCGTCCGCAGGAGATCGATTTCTCCTCAGCTCCCTTTGCATTCCAAGGGCTCTCCCATGAGCGATCTCGAGTGCCACCTGCCTTCCCAATAAAGCCTGGGATTCATCCTCCAACGTGACAACAAATATGAGAACATCCCGGAGACAAACGATCTCGGCTCCGAGTTAATTCCTGTTTCCCGGCAGGGCTCCGCGGTGACCCCGCTGCGTTTGGAAGCGCTGCTGTTTGGTTAATAGATGGATGTTTCGTGTGGATGGCTCCATCCCAGCCAAGTTTGGCTCGCTCGCCTTCCCACTGAATGCCTGCCTGGATTTATCCACAGGACAATCCCGGGAGCGTCGTTAGCGCCGGGAAAACAACAGGAGATAAAACAAAGTGCTCCTTCCCCGCCATCCCGAAGCGCCTGGGAGGCCTCTCGGAGATGCTCTGGCAGCTGGGAGGAGGAGATGGCTCTGTCAGGAAATGATGCACAAGCTCCACATGGGAAGGGAAGATCCATGGCCTCATCCAGCCCATTTTCCAAACGGGATTGCTCGTTACGGCGCTGGCCAGGGATTGAACAACGGTCAATCAGACATCTCTCATAACAAGCTGAGCCAGTGGAATTTTCACTTCCCAATTTGATGTCCTTTATTCTTTTTTCCTCCTAGAATGTGATTTTTTAGGGGGAAAAGACAACTTCTTTTCCACGCTGCATTTTGCTGGATTTTGGGAGTGGGGTTTTGCCGTCGCACGGGGCTTTGCAATGACAGAAGTCCTGAGTTAGGAGCAGGTGGTTGCTAAAATGCTGAGTAGTTCCTTTAGTTATTTTTACTCAGGACTGGAAATACTCAGTGCTTCGTGTAGGAAACTGGGAAGTGCAGCTGAATAAGTTTTTCTTTCCTTTTGGTTCAGTTTTTTTTTGGATTGATGGGCAGGTCTTTGGGAAAATCATGATAAAAATAGTTGGGATCTGAAGGAATCAAAGGTGTGCTTGATGTGTGATTCGGGATTTATCTTTGCTACAAGGCACAGAGGGGCAGGAGCCAGGGAATGGCTCCCAATGCCAGAGGGCAGCAATGGATGGGATGTGGGGCAGGAATTGCTGGCTGGGCTGGAATTGCCAGAGCAGCTGGGGCTGCCCCTGCATCCCTGCAATGTCCCAGGCCAGGCTGGACACTGGGGCTGGGAGCAGCCTGGGACAGTGGGAGGTGTCCCTGCCATGGCAGGGGTGGCACTGGATGGACTTGAAGGTCCCTTCCAACCCAAACCGTTCTGGGATTGCTTTGGGAGTATCTGTGTCCCATCTATAAGGTTCCCAGAAAATCACAGAATCCCTGAGACTGGAAAAGCCCTACAAGACCATCAAGTCCAGCCTGTGCCAAATCCCCTCCGTGTCCCCAGCCCAGAGCACTGAGTGCCACGTCCAGGCCTTCCTTGGACACCTCCAGGGATGGAGACTCCCCAAAAGTCCAAGTGATCCCATTTCCATGCTGGTTTAAACTGGTGTGGCCGAGCTTTCCTAGTGGAGAAGGTCAGTCTGAAAGGGAAAGAGCCCTGCAGGCCTCTGGCATTTTCCAAATCCATCCCTACTTCCAGAAATCCAGAAATTTGGATACATGACTACAGTTCTCATCTTCACACCGTGGCTCCTCCTTGGAATCATCTTCCTTTGGGAATGGCCCCACCCATGGACCTGTCACCAGGTGGGGCCTGAGGCAAGAGGAGACAACAGAAGGAGAAAACAGCGGGTTACAAATATTCCAGTTTTGCTCCCAGCCCACGGATCTCTTGTTGCAATTCCTGCTTCTCCTGGCAGGAATCAAAGGCTGGTGTTGCCTGTTCTCCCAGCTCCGAGTTTGTCATTCCCACATCTCCAGGGGTCCGGGGTGGGCACTGTGGTTTGATGAATTCCATGTTAACACGAGCTGTCGTATCCTGGGAGCAGCCTCCACGCGCCAGGAATTTCCAAACAATCCTTCGGAGACATCCAGGGACAGAGCTGTGATCTCCTCGGGCTTTGATGTGTCGAGCACAGGGCTGAATTTATTGAATAAATCACCAGTGAAAGGAAGCACGTGCAGCTTCCCGGAGTTTTCTCCTGTCCCTGCTTTTTGGGGTATAACTTCAGGCTGGATTTTCCCTTTTGGGATGCGCAAAGACCCCCCTGGATCACCCTTGAATTGGTCAATTTGACCCCTGCTCGTGCCACTATGCAAAAATGCAAAATTTACAATTTTTTTTTCTTTTTTTTTTCTTTTTTTTGGCTACGTGCAAAAAAAGTAAACCAAGAAAATAAGTGAAATTATGGATTTTTTTTGTAACTTTCTTCATTTTGCAGGACACGAGGCAATTCTCTTTGTAGCTTCCAGCTTGGGAAACTGCGAAAAGCCAAGGGTTCCATCAAATTAAAATTTGGCTGGATTAAGGATACTTGGGTTCAGCTCTCGTGTGGAGACCTTGAGTCCATCACTTCCCATTTCCAAGTGGTTTTGCTTTTTGAGTCATTCCTGAGAGGAGGAGCAGGGAGGGGCCCTCAGCTCTGCTCAGGTTCTGTCTGGAGGTGCTTGGGGGGCTCCTCCTTGCTGAGTTGCACTGGGATTTCTCCATCCCAGCACTGGATTTGCTTGAAATCCTTTGGAATCAAAGGAGATGGAGGCTGGGAATTCCAATGTCTTGCTCGTTTTGGAGTTCAGTTGTTCCAGCACTGGCCTGTGCAATAAAATACTGAAATTTAAATCCTACTGAACAAATGATCTGAGGGAAAAAAATTTCTCCTTCCTGTCCTCTTCTTAACCAATTCCTCTCCTTTCCAATGGTTTTATGTATAAATTGCATTCCAGCACTGGAATGTTGTCATGGGAATGTGGAAAATTTTGCTCATTCTGTTGAGAAACACCTGAAGAACCAAACTGTCGCCCTCTGGCCTCTTGTGTGGAAATCGGGGTGGAAATTCCCCTTGGGAATGTTCTTCTCCTTAAAATTTAAGACCAGCCTCAACCCTGCATAAAATCAATCCGCAGAAAACAAAACAGTGAATTTAGCTGGCAGTCCTGGAATCCTTTGGGATGCCTCAGAGGGGTGAATCCATAGCAAGGCCTCTGCTCTCTCCCCATGTTTGCCAGGGATTGCTGTGGTGAACAAAGAATTCTTCATCACATTAATTACAACTGGCTTAACGAAGAGCGAGACAGAAACGTGAATTTTGGTGCTGAAAGGTGAATTTTGGTGCACGAAGGTGAGGTTTGAGTGCGTTTGGATCTGTCCTACACCAAAACCCTCTGGTGACATTGGCCTGGTCGTTCTGCACTCTCTCACCCCTACAAATGAGAGTTTTAGACACGCCAAAATCTGACAAATTGGCTTCTAATTTCAGTGGAAGGACACCTCTGTGAGCCCAGGAGCTCAGCCTGGCTTGGCTCAGGGTCCCTCTTAAGCCTTCACCCCTCATTCCTGGGTTTCACCCTTTGTTTTCCAGTGGCCTCTTGCATTTTCATTAATTTTGTTGAATTTAGATCACAATTGCAGCCTTTGCACTGGACAGCATCAATCCACGGGCACAACAACGTTTTATTTTGGGAGCTCAGACCTGCTAAACCTTCCTCAATCCGCTTTTTTCCCAATTTCTTTTGTTTTTCCATCATCCAGCTGCCTTTCCCAGAGCATCACTGAACATTCATATTCACCACCTCCAGCAAGACATTTTTAATAGATAAATATATTTTAACTACTGGGGCTTCGAGAATGGCGGAGGAAAAAAAAAAAATAGATCTCAAAGCACATAAAAATAACACTGAGGGGTTTTATTCTCCAAACTGGGCCAGCTGTATGAAAACATTTATTAAAAACGAGCTCCCAATTGGACTGCTCTGCTCCTGAGCATCATTAATTCCATGCTCCACGTTCCATTTGTGCCGTGTCACGGCTGCTAATGATGTTCTAGAGCAGGGATGACAAAGGAGAGGGAAAGCTGCCACTCACCACTGGTGAAATAAATTTGTCACCTTGCCACCAGCTCACCTGTAATTGGGGGAGTTGTGTGAAAAAAACCTGAGTAAAAGCCACTTCTAGGAATATTCAGGGCTGGGGATGAAAATGTTGGGGATTTTTTTTGTTTTGTTTTGTTTTGTTTTGTTTCGGGTTTTTTTTCCACAAAACCAGGCTGGGAATGACTGGCTGTGAGTCCCTCTTCCCTGCACAAATGTATATTGATTAATAAAGGGAGAGCCTGGCCTGTGCTGGCACTTTTAAGTGATAAACAGTTCTGCAGCAGTGCAGAGGGTGTATTAAAGGCTAAGAGCTAATGACTTTTCTGGTGGATGTAACACATTAAAAGCAGCGGGAAGCTGCAGCTATTTCATCACCCCACTAATGTCCCTGACAACATTCACTTGGTGGGAGTGAATGGATGGGAACCCATTTGGAGGAGTAAATTAAAATACCTTAAAAAAAATGCCTTTAATAATAGCTCCAGAACTCAGCGGGATCAGAGAAGGGAGAGATACAAAAGACCGAATTAAATTATCCCGTCCATCTCCCTGCCAAGGCACTGATATTCCTGATTGTGCTGTGGCTGCTGGATCATTCCAGGAGGATTTCGGTGTCTCAGGGCTGGAGGGTGGGGCTGTCCCAAACTTTCCCCTTCCCTGCTCCTCTGCCCTGCACACGAAATGGGAATAAATGAAAGAAAATCTTTGTCCCAGTGATAATTTCCCTATTCCTCGCTTTTTGAATTTGTAGCAAAGCCGGGTTAGGAGACAGCTTGGGGTCAGGGATTTATTGGTTTGAAGATTATGGAAAGGCGTCTCCTCACGTGGGGACTTCCAGTCCAGCTGGGATTTTTGGAAGTGTTGAGACCACCTTGGCAGGGAATTCTTGGCTTGTCCAGCATTGGAACAGCTGCCCAGGGAAGGGATGGAGTCCCCATCCCTGGAAGTGTTCAAAAACCATGTGGAGGTGGCACCTGGGGACGTGGTTTGGGTGATCTGAGAGGTCTTCTCCAACCTTGACCTCGATCCTGCTGAGATCCAGCTCCTTTTTGGGATGCTGGGAAGCTCCTGGGTGCTGGCTAAGGGCTGATGTGCTGAGAATTCCACTTCTGTGGGGAATTCAGGAGATTTGAACAGTTCTGGTGTGTTTTGGGTGGACAGATTCACTCTGCTGGTGCTGGAGAATAAAATGCCACCACTTTTAGATATTCCAGGGTCGGAGCTCCTGGGGTGGGACTTTTGTTGGATTGGGGTTTTTAAGCATAACTTGGGCGTCTTTTGCTGTGAAATTCGAGCCCAAAATGAGAATAAATTCACCAGATCTGCAGCGTGATCAGCCAGAAAAGTTCTCCCAGTTCTCTCCACCTCATCAAGTCCACAATTCCACTGGGAATGCGGCGACCCTCCCAGGAAAGCACCTGGGCTGGGCTTTGAGCCTGTCAGGGATGGAGAATCCAGCACACCCGGCTGTTCCTGTGGTTAATTAACAAACACAGAGCTCGTTTGTGCTCCCCTGTGATCCAGCCTCAGCCCCCATCTCCTGGGTCCCCTCATGGCTGGCTGGGAAGTCTGGAATGAAGTAAAAATAAGGAGCTTGGGAAGGATTCCAACAGGAGGTCACAAAGGAAAGGGATTTTTACCTTTTTCCGTGCAAATATCGTCAAAGTGTCATGAGAGACAAGTGCCAAGTCCAGAACAGGCAGTTGAGTGGAGCATTTCTCCTTGGAAAAGCTTTCCATGTGCAGTTATCCAGTCACATTTTTCTGTCTTGACAATGCCAAAATTCATTTCTGTAAGGACAAAGGAGCTGAAGCTGATGGGAGTGAACATCACACTTCACACTGAGGGCAGTGGGGGAGAGCTGAGCTGCAGCTCAGGGGTTAAATCCATGTCCTGCGTGAAAATCCAGGGAGAGGTTGGATGGTCCTGGGATTCTGTAGGAGGGGACTCAGTTTAGTTGGGAATTGAGGAAATGGACTCAGGCTGGGAGAGCTGGGAATGTTCTCCTGGAGAAGGGAAGGCCCCAGGGAGAGCTTCCAGCACATTGCAGGGCCCAAAGGGGCTCCAGGAGAGCTGCAGAGGGACTGGGGCCAAGGGCTGGAGGGCCAGGAGCCAGGGAATGGCTGCCAGTGCCAGAGGGCAGCAATGGATGGGATGTGGGGCAGGAATTGCTGGCTGGGATGGAATTGCCAGAGCAGCTGGGGCTGCCCCTGCATCCCTGCAATGTCCCAGGCCAGGCTGGACACTGGGGCTGGGAGCAGCCTGGGACAGTGGGAGGTGTCCCAGGGGTGGCACTGGATGGGCTTTGAGGTCCCTTCCCACCCAAACCATTCCATGATTCCATGAAATCTTTCTAAGGAAGCTTTTCCTTGCAGTGAAGCCCGGTCTGGAGCACAAGTTTATCTCGAATTTAACAAAGAATATGAGGAAAATCCCCATTCACCCACACCCTGCCCTTGTGCCTCCTCTCCACCCTGCCCCAGTTTTGGGATTTGGCCTCTCACATTCCCGAAAAGCCGCGAGTGTTTGACCTCTGTGGGTTGAATTTGAAATTACAGAGCTGCTGATTTATTTTTGAGTCCTTGCAGAGTTTGCAGCCCCTCGTGGCAGCCTCCCCTCTCTGTGCTTGAATTGATTCTGCATTTACTGGGCTCGTGCAGGAAATGTTAACTTTGTGTTCCAACCAGGGACTCTGAAATCCCAAATATTGCATTGTTTAGAGTGTTTAGAGGGGGGAAATTCTTCTGCATGGTCACAGTAATACAGCAATGACCAGATTTTATGGTTCATGTTCTCCTTTAAAAAAAAAAACCAAAACAAATGTACACTTTGCTCTTCATCAATATTCCAGTTCACTGGAGCAAAGCTTTCCTGGATCACACAGTGCCAGGTAAATAAGATTTATCCAAGACCTTGTTTATGCACTCATTTGGCTCCTGAAACATCACATTTAAAGCAGGGAGAGAATTCCAGCAGATCCTGGGCTCACATCCATGGGGCGAATTCACTCAGGACCTCTCAGGATAAATCCCATAAAAATTAAAACATCACGTGCATTGAAATAGGCAGAGATGGTTAAAAAAAAAAGGAAAAATCCCTTGGAGTTAGGAGCATTTGGGAAGCAAAGTTGTAGTAGGGTGTAGTATAACCATAGGAACAGGCACAGCTGATACTGGAATGATGGATTTTCCTGGAAAAAGGCTGGGAGAGGAAAGCAGGCTATCAGATTGGAGACTGCAAAAAGAGATTTTGCTGCTAAACACGGGTTTGAATGGAATTGATGCATTCCAAAAACTCCATCCCTTTGTAAAACCTGGATGTGCCATAAAGAAAAGTGAAAAAACCGTGTTATCACTCCACGTGGGATAAGCACTGATCAGCAAAAGAGGGGATTTAGATTCTCCTCTTTCCTCTATTAGCTAAAAAAAAATGAATTTTGTCTGCTCAGGGCTGGTTTTACTCCTCTATTTCATTGTTTTATTATTCTCTTTTATTTTAGTGTTGGTGCTGGAACAGGGCTCCAGGTTTGCTCTGCAGGGCATTGATGGATCCAACTCTTCATTCCCCCTCCCGTGGCCTCAGGGCTGGTGTTGGCTATTTTAGAGCCACCAAAGTGTTGGGATCTGGAATGCAGAGAATATTCCTGTGTGTGTGTGAAAGGATCCCAACCCTCTGCCCAATCCTGCCCTTAACCTCTGGCCATGGAAAGGCTCCCTGGGCTTTGGGATGAGACAGAAGGAGCAGCAATGGCAATGAGGCAGTGGCACCATCTGGGATTGGTGCCAGGGTGAGAAATGGAGATTTTTGGGGTTGGTAGGATGGGGAGGAGATGCAGACAGGATGGAGGATCCCTTGCAGAGCCCAGACTGGATCAAATGAACCTCTGGGAAATGATCTTTGGAGACCCACGGGGACTTTGGTGGGACAGAGGCCAAAATCTCAGCTTTCCCCCACTCTGATCGCCTGGCTCAGAGCTGAATTGCTCGTGGCTTTTCCCAGATTGATACTTTGATCACTTAATACATTTAATTATTGCATTGGAGCACTCATTTACAATATTAGAATGGGGAGGAGATGCAGACAGGATGGAGGATCCTGGTGGGTTTGGGGCTTCTTCCTCCTCCTCCATCTCCTGCCCATCCTGCAGTGCTGGGGCCCATTGGGCAGGATTTGGGGCAGGGCAGAGTTCCGTGAGCAGAAGTTCAGTCAGGAATTGGGAGAAAAGCAGAAATAATGCACGTTTGGGCTGAGAATTGGGGGAGTGATCTTGAGGAGAGCCTTGGATCTGTGTGCTGGAGGCTCTTTGGTGCCTTTGTCCCTCAGCCAGGCTGGTGTAAAGCCTGGGGGGCAGAAATTGCTGAGAAGGAAAGAACAACCAACCTGGAGATGGAGAACAGCCCCGAGCCCCGTTCGTTTTTTACTGAATGAGGATTTAAAGGACAATCCTTCCCATGTGGGAGTGACAAACTCCGACACCAAAGAGCATTAAACAGCCCATTTCTCCCAAAATTCCAAACAAACTGGCTCCTTAGTCCCGCTTTTCAGGTTTCAATGATTCCCATCTCTAACTCTGCTCATTTCCAGAGGCCTCATGAGGTATTGAGGAGAAATTTGGGCAAAAGGCCCCAATTTTGATCTCCCTTTCCCATTGCCCTGCAAGGTACTGACAACACTTGATATTTATGAGCTCACTAGAGCCTGGCCAGGTATTTAATCTTGAGGAATTTGAGTTTTTTCCTTTGGGAGTGGTCCCAAATCCTGAGCTGTGGCTCAGCACTGAACCTGTTTCCAACTTTCCCTCTCTCCAGTCCTGCTTTAATTACAGCTGGGCTCTGTTTGCCGCTTAAAAATCATGAGGCCTCAGCTAAACTCCAGCTTAAAAATCAGATCAGGCTTTACTAATTCTTCTCCTTTAAGGCTGACACGTCCTGCCCTCATCTGGTGCCTTCCTCTGCCAAGGCATCTCAAGGAGATATTTTGTGATGGGCAATAATTGATTAATAATGGACAACTTTTGCAGTGCCAAGGTCTCTTCCTCCATCTGCTGTGTTTTGGTGAAGACATTTCTGAGCAGGGTGTTCCCATTTTTTTGTCTGCTTTCCCCAGGGAGTGAGGGAATGGAGATTCTCCCTCCCCAGGCATGGGGAAAGCTGTGATTTCTGCAAAAAAAATTAAAATAAAATAAAATAAAATAAAATA
>VYXF01004082.1:18292-29590 GCA_013397295.1 Polioptila caerulea
GTGGGAGGTGTCCCTGCCCATGGCAGGGGTGGAATGGGATGATTCTTAATGTCTCTTCCCACTCAAAGCATCCCAGGATTCTATAACGCAGAGAAGCCTCTTGCTGGGATGCCGCGGCAGGATAGAATCAATCATGGAATAGTTTGGGTGGGAAGGCACCTTTAGAATCATCTCATTCCATGGGCGAGGACACCTTCCACTAAACCAGATCGCTCTGAGCCCCATCCAACCCTAAAACACTTCCAGGGACGGGATCTTTACCACCTCCAGGGAACTCCCAGCCCGTGCCGCACCTCACGGCCGTGTGTCTGTGCCCTCTCCAGGCGGGAGCCTCTCCAAGCAGGACTGGACCATCCAGTGGCCGAGCACGGAGCCGGGCAAGGAGAACAGCCCGGGCTGTCCGGCGGAGCCGGGGCCCTGGGGCAGGACGCACCTGAGCCCCAAAGTCCAGCCCAAGTGTGGGCAGCACCACTGCCACGCCAGCTCGTCCCACGGCCCCATGTACACGCACGTGGACCGCCTGACCGTGGAGGGCCACCCGGGGCTGTGCCCACCCCTGGAGTCCGGCCACCGCTCGCTGCCGCCGTCCCCCCGGCAGCGCCACGCCGCGCACACCCCCCCGCGCACCCCCAACATCGTCACCACCATGACGCCGCCGGGGACCCCTCCCGTGCGCCGCAGGAACAAACTGAAGCCCCCCGGGACGCCCCCGCCCTCCTCTCGGAAGCTGATCCACCTCATCCCGGGATTCACGGCGCTGCACCGCAGCAAATCCCACGAGTTCCAGCTGGGGCACCGCGTGGATGAGGCGCACACCCCCAAGTAAGTGGTGCCCCGGGTGCTGGGTGGGGATGGGGAGAGAAACCTCAGCCCAGCGCCTTGGGAAAAGTACATTTATCCCTGAATGGCGGTGTCCCGTTCGGAGGTTTCGTGTGGAAATTCCGTTTTCGCAGCTCCTTGCGGCGGGGGTGTTGTGGGATGGCGCCGGTTCTGCTCCCCCGAGAGCTCGTTCTGGGGTGGATGGGGCGCACCCAGGGAGGGGCTCCAGGATTGTCGGCTGGCAAAGCCCTGGCACGCCGGAATGCGGGATGCGAGGGCTGGATTTTGGGAATGGCCGTGAGAACTGCGTGGGGCAGTGAGTGAGAGATGGGAATAATCCCCTTCCGGCTGAGAAATAGATATAGGGATTTATAAATCCTTATGGAGAGGACAGTCGATGTCCTGGAGACCCCGCCGGGATCTTTCCCACCCCTGGCGGTGTTCGGAGCGCGCTCTCCAGGCTCTGGGTGCTCTGCGGCTCGGGTGCCGGCAGAGGCTGCTGCTGTGCCGGGAAAGGATTCCCTGGCATCACTACATTCCCTTTCCACCCCTCTTGGTGGCCCTGCTCGGAAAATCTTCCTCCTGCCGTGGCATGGGGTGGCAGAGGGCACTGGCGGCCGCTTCGGGACATCGCCTCCTCTCCCTGAGGGTGTTCGGGGATGGAGCTGGTCCACGCTGGCTCCCAAAACACGATCCCAGGACCAACTGCTCTTTTCATCCCAAAATTTGGGCTTCTTGAGGATCAAAAGACCGTGCCAGGATCCTGGGAAGGGTCCCCTGAGGGCCGTGGAGGGAGTAAGGATGCCCCGGCACAGCACAGACCCTCCGGCCTGTCTGTGATGTTTGGGCAGCTCCAGCTGGGGCGTGGGAAGGGTTAAATCCACTGAGGCGCTGCCTGTGCCTGACCTGGAGCTCCCCTTGTCGGGGCAGAGGGCACCAGGGCGGCTTTGGGGGTGGCAGATGTGTCTGGTGGCCTCAGCATCGCGGCGTCCCTTGTGCCCCGGGAGGTGGGGGCCATCATTGCACCAGGCGAGGCCGGTGATCATCCACCCTCCTTTTGCCCTGAGCTGGGAATTTTTGGTCTCCAGAGGCTTTTAGCTTTTGGAAACAAAGCCGTTTCAGCTGAAAAATGTCTCCTGCAAGGCCACCCTCCCCCTCGTGCTCAGGCAGTGGAAAAAAGTGTTTGCTTTGTCAGCCCCGTGTCCCCCGGGAGCACCCCCGCGTTCCCGGGGCAGCCTCTCCCTTCTCCTGCTCTTGCCAGCGCTGTTCCAGCCCCCAGTCCATGCTCTGCCCTCAGCTGGAGGAGGTCTCACTGAGGGTAGGGCTTCCCCTGATTGATCCTGAGTTGGTCATTGGATATTCCCTGATGATCCTGAGTTGGAATTGCCCGGCACCCCCTTGAAGGGAGCACTGGAGACGCTGGGAAAACTGGGTGCAGTCAGGCAAGGCCCAAAGGAACCGAGGTTTGGGCTGGAAGGGACCTTAAAGCTCAGTTTATTCCA
Organism: Polioptila caerulea; assembly: GCA_013397295.1. NCBI lineage: Eukaryota > Metazoa > Chordata > Aves > Passeriformes > Certhiidae > Polioptila > Polioptila caerulea. The sequence goes on from VYXF01004082.1 coordinate 20,614, forward strand.
AGGGCAGGGACACCTTCCAGTGCTCATGGTCACCCTGACATGGAGCTGGGGCCAGGTTTGGACACCACCAATTGTGGCCACTGATTCTCCAGCGTGGGGATGGGATGCCTGGAATTCCCTGCAAAGGGAAGGATCAGGGAAGGGTGTGGAGATGGGAATGTCACACGGGGTGACACAAACACAGTGATGTCCCCTCTGCCTTCGTCGCTCTCCACCTTCCTGGCACAGGGTGCCCAGAGCAGCTGTCCTGCCCCTGGATCCCTGGAAGTGTCCAAGGAAGGCTGGACAGGGCTGGGAGCAGCCTGGGACAGTGGGAGGTGTCCCTGCCATGGCAAAGGTGGCACTGGATGGGCTTTGAGGTCCCTTCCAACCCAACCCATTCCATGATTCCTTTGCCTCACTGCAGCCAGTTTTCCCAGTGCCTCCAGTGCTCTCTTCCCAGAGGTGCTGAGCACTTTCAACTCCTGATTAGGGAATTAATCAAGGAAAGAGCCAATATTGACAGCACCCCATCATGCTCCAGGGGCTGCTGTGCCGGGTTGGATCCGGATTCCTGCAAACCTCTTGGAGAAGCAGAGAAGTTCATTTTCTCTAATGGCACTTAATGATTTTGCAGGAGACAACCACTAAATCTGCCTGCTAATCCCATTAGCGGTTCGGGATTGTAATTAGTGCATTAAAGAGGCAGCTTCTTCTTTTTTTCCCTCTTTTTTTCCAGCACAGCCCTGCTGGAGTGGGAGCTGTTTATTAGCCTGGATGAGGTGGAAAATGCCTGGCATAGATTAAAAAGTGGATTAAAATGGAAATATTTTTGGGCTTCTCTTCTCAGCTAATTGTTATTTTATGGCCATGGAATTTGAGGATGGGGTTTTTTAGTGTCACACTTCTACGGTGTCCCTGAAATCTGAGTCCCCTGTGCTTCCTGTAGGAAGGAGCTCATCCCTGGTAGAGGATTTGGAGCCTTTCCTGATCAACTCTTTCAGGTTTTAGTTGTGCCCCCGGGCTCCTGGGTTGCTTTGAATTGGGGCTTTCTGTTCCCCGTGTCCTGTTCCAGCGTGGAAGGAGGGGCTGGACGGGAGGAGCCGAGAGTTTGAGGGCACTCCTGGGGATCCCAAGTGCTGGGTGGGATCTCCTGGAGCGATTTGGGGTGGAGATTTACCCCCACCCTGCCTGTTCTCTGCGAGGGCCCTTCTGAGACCCTCCCAGGAGAGAGGTTGGTGTCCCTCAGGCTGATTTATGGAACGGGTTGGGTGGGAAGGGACATTAAAGCCCATCTTGTCTTACCCCTGCCATGGGCAGGGACCCCTCCCACTGTCCCAGGCTGCTCCAAGCCCTGGCCTTGGGCACTGCCAGGGATCCAGGGGCAGCCACAGCTGCTCTGGGCACCTGTGCCAGGGCCTGCCCACCCTCCCAGGGAACAATTCCTGCCCAATATCCCATCTGTCCCTGCCCTCGGGCAGTGGGAAGCCATTCCCTGTGCTCTGTCACTTGTCCCAAGTCCCTTTATCTCCTCCCCAGCTCAGGATGGGGTGAGACAGGCTCTGGGGAGCCAGGGGTGACTTTGGCAGAAGGAGAAATCTCTCTCCCCATGAGCTGTGGGTCAGGATTGATGGAGTGGAGCCCTCAGGGTTCTCCAGGGCTGGCCCCCTCCGGATTTTTCCACCTCGGCACAGACAGAAAATAAAACCCCACCATTTATTTGTGACAGCAGCAGCAGCGACCGGGTCCCCTCCAGAGCAAGGCCACCGTGTACTGCTTGATTCCCGATGACAGCTCATAAACTCCTTTGAATGTTGTGTTTTGGATCTTATTCCCAGCGTTTAATCCATCATTTCTGTGTGCCAAGACCTTCTGAGGCAGGGGTTAAGTTTTTGGGTTTTTTTTTTTTTTTTTTTGGAGCTCCCAGCCTCCAATTTTCCTGCCCGGAGTCTCCAGCTGCTGACCGTAACACCGAGGTACGGAACATTACTCCTGAAAAGATCCCCTGGCTTCCATAAATCCACAACCCATAAACATCCCAGGAATGGTCTTGAAACGGAAACAAAACATGGAGAGTGGCTGATAATATAATGCCCATTTAATACCTCATGAATTCCACGGGCCATTGGGACCTCTCATGGCTAGTTAATGATTATCCATCAGCCAGGAGCCAGGGAAGAAACAAACTCGGGATGGGAGCTCTGAAAAATCCATCAGCTGGGGAACAAAAATCCAGCTCCTTGAGGGCACGTGTTAACCCTTGGGAGGGGTGTCCAGTGGATCTCTGGAGGCAGGATCTGCCCTGGGGTGGGTGGTCTTTACCCCTAGACCCATTCTTTGAACTGTCCTGTGTCCTTTGACCTCTTCCTAAACCCACCCATCATCCCTGGACCCATCCTTAGACCCGTCCTTTATCTTTAGTCCTGCCCTTGAGCCCATCCTTCATCCTTGGAGCCCTCCTTAGACCTTTGTCCTCCCTCTCTGTCTTTTGGCCCATCCTTTATCCTTAGACCTTTTATTTGTACTCAGACATATCCATCATCCTTGGACCCATCCTTAGACCCGTCCTTTATCTTTAGTCCTGTCCTTGGACTCATCCTGGGATTCCTCATTGGACCCATCCTTCATCCTTTAGCCCGTACTTAGACTTTTCCTTTATACTTAAAACCATTCTTCATTTTTAGACCCACCCTTGGACCCATCCTTCACCTTTAGGCCTGCCCTTGAACCCATCCTTCATCCTTGGAGCCCTCGTTAGACCCACCCTTCTTTGATCCATCCTTTGGCCTGTACTTAGACTTCTCCTTTGCACTTAGATCTGCCCTTCACCCTTGGACCCATCCTTAGACCCATCCTTCATCTTTAGACTGATTCTTGAGCCCACCCTTCATCCCTGGACCCCTCGTTAGACCCATCCTTTGTCCTTTGGCCCATCTTTAGGCAGATCCTTCATCTTTTCACCCATATTTGGACCCTCCTTCATCTTTAGGCCTGTCCTTGGACCTGTCCTTCATCCCTGGGCCCCTCATTAGACCCACCCTTCCTTCTTTGACCCACCCTTTGTCCTTTGGCTCATCCTTAGACCCATCCTTCATCCATGGAGCCCTCATGGGACCCACCCTTCATCTTTTAGCCCTTCCTTCTTCCTCTGGCCCATCCTTAGACCCATCCTTAGACCCTTCCTTCTCCCTCTGGCCCATCCTTAGACCCTTCCTTTGTCTTTCAGGCCTGTCCTTTGGCCCATCCTTCACCTTGGGACCCCTCCTTAGACCCATCCCCTGGCCCATTCTCCATCCCCTGACCCTGGTGAAGGGGAGCTGAGCCCAAATCCTCCTTTGCTCCCCAGCTGTGGCTCCTTTTGCCACGCTGCTCTCTGGCCAGATCCATGAACTCCGTGGGCCCCACGGAACATCCCCTGGGAAGCAGCTGGATCAGCACATGACCCGATCCTGAGCCCAGGGATGTGCTGAGTTCCAGCAGGAAGCAGCTGCTGGACAGGATAGGAGGTTTTTGTGGGGCACTTAGGCCACGTTTAGGCTGGGACGAGGCTCCTCCAGCTCAAGGCAGCTGGATTTTGGCTAAATTTTCCATGAATTCTCCTTATCCTGTGTAGTTTCTGTAACATTCCAGGTGTGGGTGTTTTCCTGGTGGAAAGACCTGTTGGTTCAAAGCCTTCTAAGGGCTCATTTCCTTCCCTTTTGCCCCATTGGTGCCAAGGTGGATTTTTGCTGGGATTTTTCCAGACTGGGATGAGGATTTCCTGGCTGGGTGAAGTCAGATGTGAAGTTCAGATGCAAACAGGAGATAGAGCACACCCCCATTTTCATCTTTTCCTTTTTCCTTGTATTATTTCCAACTTTAACTTCAGACACTTTCTCTCCTGGGGGTGTTTTTCTCCATCCCACATTACAAATTCCTGAGAACGGGATCTTTCCTGTGGCACTTGGCCAAGTCTAGCGCCCAACTGGGGCCATCAAGGCAGAGAGGTGAAAAACTGGATCCCAGACCTCCAAAAACCTGGGAGCAGAGGACAGAGAGGTGAAAAACTGAATCCCAGACCTCCAAAAACCTGGGAGCAGAGGACAGAGAGGTGGAAAACTGAATCCCAGACCTCCAAAAACCTGGGAGCAGAGGACAGAGAGGTGAAAAACTGGATCCCAGACCTCCAAAAACCTGGGAGCAGAGATCTTCTCCCCCATCCCCATCCCACCGAGCAGCCCACGCTTAGACTGTGATTAGATTTAATCATTTAAGCGAGTCCTAAATAGGCCCTGATGGGTCATTAGTTCTGCTGCTCTGCAACCTTGATAATAATGATGTTTCCCCTTGTAGCAATTCCCATCCACCTGGTGGATTGATTGTTTGATGTTCCACACGCGCGTCCAGGCAGCTCCTCTGACTTTGCCCAGTTCTGGGAAGCCAGGTGGGCTCCTGGCGCTGGGGATGAGCAGGAGATGGATGTTTGCAAAGCAGGTGGATGCAGCAGGACGCTGCCAACATGTGGAAATAATCTATATGGAGTGTCTTCCCGAGGTGGGCACTGGCAGCTGGCAGGGCCCAGCCCTGGGGTGGCAGCAGGAGCAGGGCAGAGCCCGGCCCCTGAGACTCCAATCTTGGAGTCCCTCCTGACAAGAGAGACCTGCAGGGGCTGGAGCGTGTCCAGGGCAGGGAACGGAGCTGGGAAGGGAATGGAGCCCCAGGAGCAGCTGAGGGAGCTGGAAAGGGGCTCAGCCTGGAGAAAAGGAGGCTCAGGGGGGCCCTTCTGGCTCTGCACAGCTCCTGACAGGAGGGGACAGCCGGGGGGGTCGGGCTGTGCTCCCAGGGAACAGGGACAGGAGGAGAGGGAACGGCCTCAGGCTGGGCCAGGGGAGGCTCAGGGTGGATTTTGGGAACATTTCTTCATGGAAAGGGTGGTCAGGCACTGGCACAGCTGCCCAGGGCAGGGCTGGAGTCCCCATCCTTTGGGAGATCTAAAAACTGTGTGGATGTGGCACCTGGGGACAGGGGTGGACTCTGTGATTTCAAAGGTCTTTTCCAACCTAAAGGACCCCATGATTCCATGATCTCCATGCCGTGTTATTTATCCTGAAAACAGAGCCCCAGCCTGGAACTTCTGCCAGGGGGAGAGTGTGGAAGGGCAGGAATTTGGAGAGCAAAACGAGCAGCATCTCTCCCTGTGCTTCCAAATCATCCCCCTGATTAATCTCGCTGCCGCTGCCGGCGAGCCAGGGCTGTGGAGCTGAGCACAGCTCCTGGAACCTGTCCAGCTCCCTCAAAGGATGGTTTGCACACCGTGAGGTGACAGTGATGAGTGGCCCCCGCACCAACCTGGCTCTGTGCTGGAATTATCCCACTGCTCCGGGCTGTGGCGCTCCTTAGGAGTGTCATTAATGTTAATTACGGCCCTGCTATTCCATCCAGAGGCACTGGAGCTTTACGGTGCTCAGAGGAGAAACTTCTCACCGTGTCCTTTAATGAGGAGTTGAGGCTCCTTTCAAAGCCAGACAGGCGTGAGGATGAATTTAGATAAGGATTAACATCCTGGGAGAGGTGGCACCGCACTCCTGGAGCCGGGTGGGACAGAGGGCACGGCCTGTGGGCACTGTCTGGGCTGGGGGCCAGGACAGGGAGCGACCACTGCTGGTCTTGGCAGAGCCTGAGCTCTTCCCAGCTCTGTCTTCCTGCCGGAGCTGTGCAGGAAAGCCAGGGAGCAGCTCCCCTGTTCATGTCTTTGTGGCTCAGGAGGTCGGTGGGAGCTTCTCCTCAGCCTCCTGCCGTCCCAGCCCTGACCCGCGGCGGTGCCCAGGCAGGTGCTGGGTTGGCCAAGTGCCCCAAGTGCTGGAGATGCCTTGGCAATAATGGAATGAAAACCAAAAGCAGGGAGTGCTCCTTGGAGTCCAGAGGAGGCTGTGAAGGTGCTCCAAGGGCTGGAGCCCCTCTGCTCTGGAGCCAGGCTGGGAGAGCTGGGGGGGCTCACCTGGAGAGGGATCCATGGACACCTCAGAGCCCCTTCCAGGGCCTAAAGGGGCTCCAGGAGAGCTGGAGAGGGACTGGGGACAAGGGATGGAGAGACAGGACACAGGGAATGGCTCCCACTGCCAGAGGGCAGGGCTGGATGGGATATTGGGCAGGAATTGTTCCCTGGGAGGGTGGCCAGGCCCTGGCACAGGGTGCCCAGAGCAGCTGTGGCTGCCCCTGGATCCCTGGCAGTGCCCAAGGCCAGGCTGGACATTGGGGCTTGGAGCAGCCTGGGATGGTGGGAGGGGTCTCTGCCCATGGCAGGGGGTGGAATGGGATAACCTTTAAGGTCCCTTCCAGCCCAACCCATTCCATGACTGTCCAGTTTGGGGGTGGATCTGCCCCACCTGGCTGAGGTTGTGTTGTCTGGGGATGGGGAAACCCCCCCAGGGTGCCCCAGGGGCTGAAGCCCTGCGGAATTTTCTCCATCTAAAGGAGACTCAGCCCCACCAGCCCTGGCTGGCCCCGGCTCACCCTCACTGCCCTTGTGTGGCCCTCAAAGAAATGTAACAGTGGCAACCAAGAAAACAGAAGGGGCTTAATGAGAAACAGCTCCAACTCCAGGATCCTGGCAATTACCTCTTCCAGCTCCTTCCCGCCCGTGTCTGCTCCCAGTGCTGTTCCTGCAGCCCCATCTCCAATCCCAGGTGGAGAGGAGGGGGGGAACCTGTTTGGCTCGAACTCCCTTCAAAGAATCTCCCAGCTTTATAATTTGCAGCTGTAATAAAAAAAGTTCCACTTTGTGCTTGGAAAAGTGAATAATAGATCAGTCAGACTCGAGCCTGGAAATGCAGGCATCCAGGGAAGTGGGGACAGGCACTTGGATAAATATTTAACTGCCGAGGCTTTGATATGAAGGAGCTGCTTTTCCTCTGGCCGGGGAGGGAGGGTTTGTTACCTCTTTATGGGAATGAGGAGGATAAATGGAACATCTGGAGGATATTCTGTGTTTATTTCTTTGTCTCAACCCCATCATTGTGTGGAGCTTGTTCAGGTTTGGGTGGAGAATTAAGGAATTTCAGCTGTTCAGGCAGGTTCAAAAAACTCACTGCGTTGAATGCCAAAAATCTTTAAGAAGCTGGTGCCATCCTCGCTGCAAAGGATTTGGGATGTGGGATGGCACTGGGCATGGGAGCTCGTTTATCCCGGTGTCAAAGCTGACCTGGTGCCTCCTTTCCTGGCTGAGACGGCTCCAGCTGTGCTGGTTTTGATCCCAACTCCCCAGGGCTGTTTGGAAATGCTCAGGCTCCTTAGCCAGGGGTATTTTAAATGGTTTATTTGGGAACCCTTCAAGGAAAAAAGTCGGATTTTGCCATTTATGTGCCAATATGGGAACCGGAAGGGAGAAAGTGGCAGAAGTTTTGGAGGGGCTTTGGTAAAGGCAAGGAGGGACAGGACACAGGGAATGGCTTCCCACTGTCAGAGGGCAGGGAGAGATGGGATATTGGGCAGGAATTGTTCCCTGGGAGGGTGGGCAGGCCCTGGCACAGGGTGCCCAGAGCAGCTGTGGCTGCCCCTGGATCCCTGGCAGTGCCCAAGGCCAGGCTGGAGCACCTTGGGGCAGTGGGAGATGTCCCTGCTCATGGCAGGGCTGGGACAAAACAATCTTCATGCTCCCTTCCATCCCAAATCATTCTTGCATGAGAAAACGCCAGAGTGATCCTGAGGGGTTTCTTCCTTTTCCTCCCGTTCCAGCGGACGCTGCTGGAGCCGCCTGCCCGCGGAGGAGGAGGCACGGGGGCAGCTCTTCACCTGCTCCCTGCTCTGATTTAATCGCGGATATCGCGCAATTAAACCGCTCCAGAAGCCATAAATCTTCGGGGCTGAATCCCGGCCGGGACCACGCGCTCCTGGCCAGGCAGCACCGATCTTTAATCCTTTGCAGCTGAAATACCTATGAGGGGATTTTTAAAATTTTTTTTTTCTCCCACTCTATTTCCCTTCCTTTAAGAGCAACGCTTGTGTGGAAATTGGTGTGTGCTGGCGAGGAGCAAGGTGGTGAATAAAACATCACCGGTGGCTGCAGGGACAGCTCCTGCCCTATGGTTAAATTTTAAATTAAACCCGGGTTAATTCTTTTTTTTTTTTTTAATGGCAATGAGAACGGAAGTGACAACAAATGCCTGCAGAGCAGGTTGTTACTCACTCAATTTCCACGTTTTTTTAAGACTTGGGAATGGAGGATGAGCGCTGCCAGGGGCTGGAGAATGGTGGGAGTGTCCCCTTTGGGATGCTTTTTGGGATGAGCCATATTCCAGGAGCACCACAGCCCCGTGAACATCGCATTTTTGCTGTCTGTAACACACGGATCCCACTGTGCCCATCCTCCTATTCCAGCTTCTCCCAGCGCATCCTGCCCTTCCAGCCCCCAGATCACCCCGGGACACCCCAGCAGGACAAAACCTGGGAGGTTTTTCCCCGCCGGCGCCGGGCTGTGGCAATCCTGGGGCACCCACACCGACCCTCCCCGCCGGCTCCCGGCAGGAGTGACGGGCCCTTTGTCCCGCTGTCTGCTCCTGTTTTCCAGCGCCTGTTGAAACCCTCTATTCCCCCCCAAAGCCGGTGATAAGCGTTTGACTGATCCCCCCGAGCAGGCGGGGATGAGCCATTCAGGCGGGATTGACACCTAAAGGGATTTGCATTAAACGCTTCAAACTCGCTCGGAATTTTTTTTTTTTTTTTTAAGTTATTTTTTTTTCCCATCCCCATTTTTATTTTTTTAATCCATCACTACATATTTAGCAAATTCCTGCATGAAATTACGGCCCTAATGGTTGGCGTTCACCGATCTGAGAAGGAATCGCTGCAGGTGAGCGGCGCTGATTTTCCCGAGCATCCCGAGGCAGGAATTAGCCCCGACGCTCCCCGAACTCTGCCTTGGGGGGTTGGTTTGGGCTCTCCCTCCAAGGGATGCACGAGATAAAGGAGGAAAATGAGGAATTCCGGGTCTGCAGAGGGGTAGTCGGTGGTGCGAGGTGAA
>VYXF01004082.1:36866-48379 GCA_013397295.1 Polioptila caerulea
CTTCCCAAACCTTCCCTTCCCAAACCTTCCCTTCCCAAACCTTCCCTTCCCAAACCTTCCCTTCCCTTCCCTGCAGTTTGGGATCACTGAGGACTCCTCCAGCCCATTTTTCTCTCCTTTCCTCCTCTCCCTTTCCTCCGGGGGCAGTGGGACCTGGCAGGATCTCAGCAGGCACACGATGCTATTCCCAGAGATATCCAATACCTGACTCTGGATTTGCCTGGAGCGAGGGCGATTTTTGCCTTTGCTGTTTCCCACATGGAATTGTCTGTGCTCGACTCTCAGCCCAGACCAACACAGCAGAAACCACGGACCAAACCCCGTTCCCCGTCCCCCCCGTGTGTCTCCTCGGATTAGTTTTCCTCACGCCTCAGTGTTGGATTACATCCCGTGGTGTGACATCCTGATGGAACGTGGCACCGCCACGATGGAGCGGGATGCCATGGGAAGTGATGGGCTGCCAAGTGACTAACGCTGCTGGAGAGGTGTCTCCTCTCATTTCCCTCCAATTTCCCTGGCTGCTGGGAATGTTTTCCAGGCTGGATGGGAGCTGGGTTTCCCCAGCTGGTTGATCCCTGCCGGGAGGTTTCGGCATCAGCGGAGCCGTTTGGTCCTTGCAGGATCAACATCCGTGTGGGAGTTGAGCCAGGCAGGGCAGTCGTTTGTTTGTAGGGAGCAGAATCATGGAATGATTTGGGCTGGAAGGGAGCTCAAAGCTCATCCCCTTCCATGGGCAGGGACACCTCTCACTAGAGCAGGTTCCTCCAAGCCCTCCCTGCATCCCAAGGATTCCCTGTCCCCATCCTTGTGGTGGTTCAACAGCTGAGCTCTCCACAATATCCCATCCCTATGGAACTTCCCTATGGGATTTTCTAAAGCCCTATGGGCTTTTCTAAAAATCCCTCTTGCCTTTTCCTCCGGTGGGAGCAGCACGGCAGCACCCAGATGCTCTGGAATGCTGTGGAATTACTGCCCTACGCACGGAAACACAGAAATTGTTGTTGTTGTTGTCAGCTGGAGATGGGTGAGGGGAGCCCAGCGCGGCCCCGTCCCTCCCTGGCTGTCTCTCCATGATTTCTTTTCCACAGCCTTGCTGCTCCTGGCAGGAGCATGCTCCCATCTGAGTCATCCCTGGCCCGGGTCAGGAGCAGGTTCGGATGCTTCCCTCTGATTTTTAACATCCCTTTGTCCTGATGGGAAAGGATTTTCACAGAGGGCTGGAGGGAGCTGCAGAAGGAGCCTCTTCCTCTGGCAGCACAAATCTGGCTGGGGGAATCACAGGATCATAGAATATCCCGAGGTGATTCACAAGGATCATTAATCCAGCCCCTGGCCCTGCCCAGACCCCCCAACAATCCCACCCTGGGCATCCCTGGCAGTGCTGTCCAAAGGCTCCTGGAGCTCTGGCAGCCTCGGGGCCGTGCCCATTCCCTGGGCAGCCTGGGCAGTGCCCAGCACCCTCTGGGGGAAGAACCTTGACTTGATCTCCACCTAAACTTCCTGGCACAGCTCCAGCCGTTCCCTTTCACTGTCACAGGGAGCAGAGACCCGAGCTGCCCCTCAGAAGGAAGTTGTAGAACAACTGGTTTAGTGTGAGATGTCCCCTCCCTGCCCAGTCCTGTGTGACAACTCTGTCACATCCACTGTGGTGCTGCTCTGGCCGTGTCCCCAGGGGGATTCTCCTGAATCCCTGTCCTGCCTCTTCCTCTTGGCTTTGTGAGCGAGGAATTTGCAGTTTAGGGTGTTGAGCATGAGCGGGATCCCAACCAGGGATGGCCAAGTGACAAGTGCTGAGATGCCACCAGAGCTCCTTGAGCCCCCCCAGCTCCTGAACCGCCTGTGAAAGGGCCCCTGAAGGGCTGACCTCGGGTGGGGTGGGTGGACAGAGATCCAGGATAATGTCCAGTGGGTCAGGGTGGGAGTCCTGGAGCCCTAAATCCACCTTTTCTGCAGGAAAGCACCAGGCTGCACCCAAGGACATGACAGTGGTGTTGAAGGTGACATGGGGAAGCAGCCAATGCCCTCCAGAGCATGGCCCCTCTCTGTGGCCATCCCATGGCCAGTGCTGGGGTGGCTTTGGGGGGGACACACTTCTCCCTAAGGCTGTCCCTGCCCCAACCACCTCCAGGAGGGGACTTCCCAAAGGGAACCTCCTTTCTTGGGGACCACCAGTGGTTCTCTTGGTTCCTTCCTCCTTGAACCTGCAGGAGCCATGGCAGGAGCCCTTCCCAGCTGTGTTGGCAGCACGGCTGGCAGCTCCTGGCAGCCACAGCTGGCCACATCTGGCAGGGAGCCTCCAGAGGGTTTCCCACCCTGGCAGTGGAGTTGGAGGGCACAGCTTTGTCTGGATAAGCTTAATTGAGCCTTCAAGGCTGGAATTGGGAGGGAAAATCCTGATGTGAGACTTTAAGCCAGCTGAACGTGACATTTGAGCTGGATAAATGGGATTGTCATGCTGGAAAGGGGAACTGCCCAGATTAGAAAGGGGCTCTTTCCTTACTGGAGAGATGCTCTGGGAACAGCTCCTGCTTTGGATGATCCCCTCTGCTCTGACTCACGTTTGGTTTCATCCTGCTGGATCCATCCTGGATCATCCTCCCACCCACTGGACCTGGCTGTGATCCACAACATTGCAAGGGACCTTAAAGACCATCCCATTCCAACCCCATGCATGGACAGGGACACCTCCCAGCAGGTCAAATTCTGTGTGGAATATTTGCCACGTGCACTAATGGAGGGAGCAGGTGACTGCCTTTGTAGCCTGAATCCTGCATGGATTTATATCCTGGGGAGGGAAAGCCACTGGAGCAGCTGCTCTGGGATCTCTCCCATCCTATTTCAGCCCTAAAAGCAGCACGAGCAAGGCCTGAGATGTCTCAGGAAGGGACTTTTCTGCAGAGCATCTCCCTGTGGTGCTTGGCTCCCAGCTGAGACCACACGGGAAGTAAACTCAGGATGGTGGGGGGGGCACTGGGACAGTGTCCCTGGAACTGCCACAGGTTGAGACACTGAAATTCTGTCCCTGGGGCTGGCACAGGGTACCCAGAGCAGCTGAGGCTGCCCCTGGATCCCTGGCAGTGTCCAAGGTCGGGTTGGACAGGGCTTGGAGCAGCCTGAGATAGAGGAAGGTGTCCCTGCCCATGGCAGGGGGTGGAACGAGCTTTAAGATTCTTTCCCACCCAGACTTTTCCATGGATATTATGATTTGTCTCTGGACTGGGATTTTTGCCTGGTGGTAGAGATATTCCTGATCCTGAAGGTGTTTTGCTGTTGAACTCTTTTGGGAAGAAGCTCCACCCCGGTGCCTCCCCTTAATCTCTCCATGGGACTCACCTACCTTGGGAGCGTTTTGGTGGCAGCCTGGGATGTTTGGGATGAGTGCAAAGTCCCCTGGCCATGTCTTGGCTTTGCAGTGACTCATCCCGGGATTCTTACCCAATCCACTCCCATCGATTTTATCTGTCCCATTCATAACGTGAGCGGCTGTTTGCTGTAGTAGGATTTGTTTGGCAGGAGGGTTTGTTTGTCAGGCTGTCTCCGTGATGGATAACGCGCTCCCACCAGCTCCCTGCCAGCCAGCCGGGGGCCAGGAGGTGGGAATGGGGCGATTGTGACAAAACACGGTCCCCACCCTTGTGGTGTGGCACCTGGAAGATGCTCCAGGTGTCCTTGGTGAGCGTTCGGGGCTCTCTGAGGGCATCTCAAGGAGGGTGGAACCCCAAAACAATGAAATAGGGCAGCTCCAGGTGCTTTTCTCCATGCAGGACGTGCCCAGGTATGCCAGCCGGGAATCAGCCGGAATTCACCGCGGCGCTGCCGGGATGGCAGCAGGGGCAGCGAGGGCGTCACGGCCGAGGCAGCGCCGTCCCCGTCACCTCGAGGCTGGCGGGTGCCACTCAGGAGCTGTCACAGCTGCCTGTCACCGCCGGGGAGCGGGGCGGCAGCGCTCCTCTGCCGTGTCGCCTGTCAGGGACACGCCGGAGGTGGCTGTCACCCTTCTCCCGGTTGGTTTCCCCCTTCCCGGCTCTCCTCCCGGCACAGCTGATCCCATCAAGCGTGGCTGTTGATTTTGGGATGAGCTGTGCCGCGCGGAGCAGGAGCCCTGACCTTTGCTGGAGCGGCGAAGGAAAACACGGAGGGGTTGGAAGGAGGGTGGCACTCCCTGGCATCGCGGCTGTGCAGTCGCCGGGCAGTGCCACGACATCGGGAAGCGGGGTTTGGCTTTTGGGAACCCTTCGGGAGGCAGGAATGGGGTGGGTGACCGAGGGAAGTCTCCATGGGGCTGCTCAGTGGGTGCCACCCCGCGAAATTCCACTTGTGCCGATTAAATGTCAGCTCGGAACGGGAGAGGGGGAATTATCCCGGGGGAATTATGGCCGGGAGAGTTTGGATTTCCCAGGCAGGCAGGAGGTTGCTGGTGATAAAGGTTTAAGTAATGACTGGCACGGGGGCAGCGGAGGTCGGGAGACATCAATGGGCGCTGGAAGGGAACAGGGAGAGGGGAAGAGGGAGGGAGGATGGGGAGAGGCAGCCGCTGTCACGCACCGATCCCGCAGCCACTTCTCCATCACGGGGCCCTCACGACAAAGCCCGACCCTCCCACCCTGGAACAAGTCCTGCTCGTGGGGTTTTTTTCTCCTTGTAATTAACGCTAATCCTGGCAGTTTGGGGGTTTTCCATGAGAATATTCCTCCTGTGCTGGGGGGAGGCTGCTGCATCCCCACCTTCCCCCTGGGCATCCCCCCGAGTTAAGGTCGCGAGCAACAGCTTTTCCTGCGGGTGGGAATTCGGGTGAAGGGGAGAATCCCCAATTAACTCCAGAGCCCCCTCCAAGCCCTCGGGGCTGATCCCCGGTGCCTTTCCCTGCCCTCCTGCCCCGCTCCGCTGCTTTTCCCTCCCGCCAGCAGCGGCTCTATTGTTAAACGCCGCGATCCTACGTGGCTCGCTGCCTCTAATGAAGGTAATTAGCTGTGAGTCACGTCGGGCTCATTTATGTTACGAGGTCAAAATCCCCGCTCCACTTCAATACATTTTTGCAGCGAGCACATTTAGAAAGTAATTAAAAGGCTCAGCAGCCGCCGCTGCCTCCATCCCCTCTCCCCCTCTCCGGGCTGGCAGGATTTAATTGAGGCCAGCCGAAAGTTAGTGGGAATAAATTGTGGCTGATAACGCGGAGGTTGTAATTTAATTCCGGGAGAGGAGCTGTTCTGGCCCGGGTGTTCGGCTCTTCAGGGAGCGGCGTTGGAGGGGGGATGATGAGAACTCAGTTCTGTAGCGCGATTTGGTGGGGGGCGATTGACGCTCAGGGGGCACTCGTTAGAGCGTCACCTCTGCGATTTGTGGACCAAATTCCCACTCCTGGGATGTTGTGGATGTGGAGGTAGGGGAGGGATGCTGATCCAGCAGCCCAGGGTGAGTTGTCACAAGGATTGGTGAGAAAATATCAAAAATATTGGCAATGTGGTGGTGGGCACACCACCCTTGGCTTGGAAAGGCGCTTAAGAAAAATAGGGAGAGTGGCTTTTTACACGGGTGGATAAAGCCAGGACACAGGGAGTGGATTCCCACGGCCAGAGGGCAGGGATGGATGGGATATTGGGCAGGAATTGTTCCCTGGGAGGGTGGGCAGGCCCTGGCACAGGGTGCCCAGAGCAGCTGTGGCTGCCCCTGGATCCCTGGCAGTGCCAAGGCCAGGCTGGACTTTGGGGCTGGAGCAGCCTGGGACAGTGGAAGGTGTCCCTGCCCATGGGAATGAGATGATTTTCACTTCCTTTCCATCCCAAACCATTCCATGATTCCGTGGTTCTGACATCTCAATTGCTGCCTCTGCCTGTGGAAGGACCAGAAGAGCAGAAGGATCCAGAGCTGCTGCTGGTCAGAGGTGCTGGGGCAGGATCAGCTTGGGATGCTCACAGGATTTCTAACCCAGGGAGTGGGATGTAAATGTAACCTTCAGCCGGCGAGTGCAATTAGAGCCCCGGGCCGGCCGCTAAATTAAAACGGGATATTAAAGCAAACAGCGGCTCTCCCCGCTCCCAGGGATAATATCCAGCGCCTGTTTAGCCAGGGATTTGCCGGCACTCTGAGCAAACAGCCGGGAGCAGCCACCGGTGCCCGGGAAACCTCTCAAATCCCCGAGTGAAAATCCAGCCTTTGGATCCCGGCATGGATCGGCTCCCGGGGCTGAGCATCCTGCGGGGCTGGACCTTTCCTGCGGCCAGGAGGAGCAGGAAGAGGAGCAGGAGGAGGAGCAGCTTTTCCAGCCTTGCTGTGGCTGAAGGAGGATGTGGAATCCAGGCATGGCCATGCTCCCTATTACCCTCCTGCTCCAGCAGTGCCAATGAACTTCCCTCTTTTTCCTTACCCCTCTCCCCACTTTGTCCTGGAAGGAGAACACCAGGCCTGCTTTTAACTCTGTTCTTCCCTTGGAATACGAACTGAAATCACCTTTGGAGTGGTTGGCACTCAGCTTTTCCTCAGCTGCCGCCTCAAGCCGTGATGTCTTATTAAGAACTTACGGTGAGGCTGCTCCAGCTTTATTTTCCCTTTCTTGTTTGGACATCGTGATGTGTTTCCAGAAGTTTTGCAATCCTACCTTGGCTGCACATGGATGTGGCCTCTCCTCTTCCCTCCCTAGTCCAAACTGGATGATGGGATGTGGGACAGGAGGCCCTGATTCCCACACACCCACAAAGCTCCGAGGTCTCCTGCTTTCCAGACAGGGAGCTCAGTGAGGCACTCCAGGGGGAAATAGCAGGAAAATCCCATTTTTTGTGCTCATCCTTTGCTCCCCTTCCCAAAAAACTCGAATCCCAGCTCTAGCTGTTGTTACCAGTGCTGGTTTTCCTGGTCTCTCCCTGCAGATACGCTGTCAGTGCCTCGCTGGTCCCCACAGATCCCTCGTCGGGATTTAGGAAACTCCATAAAACACAGGTACGCCCACCCTGCTGCCGTGCCAGGCTGGGGGATGAGGGATGGGCCTCTCCCTTCCCACCTCTGCTCCAGGACACAGACACTGAGGACATTCCCCTTCTTTCCAGTGCTGGGCTGTGCTGTCCTCTGAGCCCATTTCAATTCCATTTCAGTCTAGATCTGGTTTAGATAAGGCTCCAGTCGCTATCAATAGAAGCTATGTGTTATCCCTGACCTTGCCAGCCTTCAGCAAATTCCCCATCTCTGGATTATAACCCTTCCATATCTCCCTGAAGAGGGAAAAGCACTGTGAAGAGCGCTGCTGTTTGTTCTGAGTGCTGCTTCCCAAGGGGCTGGAAACCCTGGGCCCCAGGGCAGGGAGGACTTTTGGGGGGTGCCTGGGGGGAGCAAAGCTGGGGAATCATAGGAAATTTGGCTTGGATTCCCTTTGGAACAAGCTTCCAGAACCAAAGGAATGTTCGGGGTTGTGTTTTGGCATCTTTAGAAAAATTCCTCAACACCTGCAGAGGAGTTTGAGGGTGGCAGAGAGAGGATAAAGCAGGGAGATAAGTGAGGCTGCAGCTCTCCCTGGCCACTCTCTCTATTTTTCTCTCCACAGGTTTTCCACCAAGTACTGGATGTCTCAGACCTGCACCGTCTGTGGGAAGGGAATGTTGTTCGGCTTAAAATGCAAAAACTGCAAGTATGGTGCCATGCCTGAGCTGTTTAACTCCTGAAAACCGTGGGGGGATAGTCGGGGGTTTGCTGGGGGAGCCGAGCAGGGATTTGGGCATGGAGACACCAACCAGGCTCTGGCCAGCTCATCCTCACAGGAAGCTTTAATGAGATGTGGAATTGGGTGAATAACGCCCCAAACCAGGGCTGGGGTTGTGTCTGGGACGGGCTCAGGTTCCTCGGGGAGGATGTGCCTGCCAGACCTTGGCTCTGCTCGCTCCAGAGCTCTGAGTCAGATCCTGACAGTCCCCCTTCCCTAAGCCTGGCTTTAGATCCCCGGGTCAGGGTGATTCTCTGTGGAATTATCTGCAGGACGTGGGGGATGGATGTGCTGGACCAGGCAGGGATAGCTCTGGGCATCAGGTGGGTTTTGCCCACAGTTTTGGGCTGAAGCCTCTATTTCTGCCAAGTTTTGGGCACCTCTGCGTCCTGGCAGGGTCGTGGCTCCGAGGAGCCAATCCACACCAGATCAGTTGGTGCAAAGGAGAGGGGATAAAACGGGACAGGACCGGGAAAACAGCGAGGCAGAGGCTGGGGCTGCTTCAGCTGCTCTCGATCCGCCGCTGCCCAGCCTCGGACAGAGCCGCGCAGCCATCGGCGCTTGGGGAAGCCGCTGCTGGAGCCAGGATTGCCTTTCCTAGGGCTGGGAGCTGGGAATGTGCGATTGTCTGCGGGTAACGGAGCGGTAATGATCGCTGCTGCCGCTGATTAAGCGCTGATGAGTTGGTAAATTGGGATTTAAACCTGCCGAGAAGCGCTCGGTTACTCCACAGCTGGTGGGGCTTTTCTGGAAGGGATGTTATCAAATACCGGGATTTGAAAGGAGTGATTCCCGTTTTATCCGCGCTCAAGGAACTCGAGGTTTTCCCTGCGAGCTCTCCGTGCTGGAGAAGGGATGTTGTGCCTGCTCCCTGACCAGGATCAGGGTCGCTGCACCTCTGGCTGTGCAAATCCTGCTCCCTGTAATCCTACAGAAAATAACAAACCCATTTCTCGGCAGTCAGAAGTTGGGAGTGAACACAAGGCATTTAGGTTATTTCCAGCCTTGCCCCGGCGCTGCTTTCCTCAGAAAGCAGAGGGGAACCAACAGGTAAAACAAACAACCGGACCCCAAACCCCCCAAGCCTCAAATACCAAATTAATTCCTGCCTTTCCCTCTAGGAACAGCTTTGTAATAAAAGCTAACACGGGCAGCTCCTGAATTTTCATTACCCAGCTCATTGACTTGAAGCTGCCGTACTTTTTTTTTTTTTTTTTCCTTTTTTCCCATCATTTCCCCTTGTTTTGATAAATCCTTTCCTCCTTTTTCCCTTTTCCCCCATGGCTTTCTGCCGGCCTGGCAGAGCGTGAGCTGGGGATGCGTTTCCATCCTTAATTAAGGAAGAATGGGGAGGATTTGGGAGTCTGCCTATGCCTATATGCATGACCCGGGGGTGAAGCCCTCCAGACTCCTGCCCCGGATCCACAAACCGGGAAAAGCTCTGCAGAATATGCAGAGGCTGTAAATCCTCTCTTTATTTTGGCTAAATATCCTTAACAAAGCCAGGAGAAGAGGGCACAATGAGGGCACATCAGGGACCAGGGCAGCCACTTCCTCCCCCTCTGCTGCTCCCGAATTCAGTTAAACATCCAGCAGCAGGATGGTGGGAGCACGGATTTCATGGAATTATGGAATGATTTGGGCTGGAAGGGATCTTAGAGCTCATCCTGTCCCACCTTCCAGTAAACCCTTCCCCCAGCGCAGGACTCGTCCCCTTTTATTGCAGTCAGTGACAGAAGTGATTGGCAGAAGTGACAATTTGGGGCGTCCTCAAGCCTGGCTGCCCCCCCTCCAGCTGGCAGAGAAAGGGGTATCTGTGCAGAGCCGCCAGGTTTGGGAATTTCTCTGCTGCTCCATTGGGATGGATGCGTTTTCCGAGGATGTGCAGCCCCCGTGTCTTGGCAGTCGGTCCCTCCTGATTTTCCAGGATGTGAATCCCATGCTGTTCCTTATCCCTAAGCCTGCTGCTTGGGAATTACGGGGAGCAGGGAGCCTGGAGGGTTCACTCAGAGTGAACAACCAAAGCCTTGCGTCCAGTTACTTTCCCAAGGGGAAAAGGAGGAAAAAGCCCCGAGCTCCATCATAGAATCCCAGAATGGCCTGGATGAGAAGGGACTTTAAAGCCCATCCCATGCGAGGTGGAAGGGACCCCTCCCACTGTCCCAGGCTGCTCCAAGCCCAATGTCCAGCCTGGCCTTGGACACTCCAGGGATCCAGGGGCAGCCACAGCTCCAACCTCCCTCACAGGGAACAATTCCTTCCCCAAATCCCATCTAACCTTGCCTGCTGGCAGTGGGGAAAAGTTCCCCCTTATCCTGTCACTCCATAAAGTCTCTCCATCCATCAAAATCCCCTTCTCACTCCTTTCTCTCTGTCCCCTGGCAGGCTCAAGTGCCACAACAAATGCACCAAAGAGGCCCCTCCGTGTCACCTGCTGATCATCCACCGCGGAGGTAAGGCCCTCTCTCCTCCCCGCTCCGTGCCTCCGCGGATGCTGCCAGCGGGTCAAACTTTCAAAAGCCCCCCGGGCGATTCGGGAGCCGGACCCAGGCGGGGTCCCCGGCGGGACGGAGGCTCCCGAACCGCTTGGGCGCTCCGGGGAAATGTTACCCACCGTTTTTTCCGCTTGTAGGGAGACGAGCCGGTCGGGGCGAGGCAGATTTGCATTGCAAACCACTTCCACCCACCCTCCCCCTGCCTCCTTTTCTTTTCAGATTCCCCACCGCACGGGGTAAGTCCAACCAGGTTTTGGCCTTTTGCTTCTGTCGAGAGCTCAGGGCGGATGTGGGACCCCGAACCTCCCGGTGCATGCGGGGTCCCCGCGCCGGGGACGCGGCCCTGGCCCTGCGGATGCTCGTGGTGCTTTTGGAGCTGCCTTACCCCGCTCTCCTGCG
This sequence comes from Polioptila caerulea, assembly GCA_013397295.1. NCBI lineage: Eukaryota > Metazoa > Chordata > Aves > Passeriformes > Certhiidae > Polioptila > Polioptila caerulea. The sequence goes on from VYXF01004082.1 coordinate 47,448, forward strand.
GGAGAGCCCGGCCTAAAATCCACAGAGACAGGCAGAACTGTGCAGCAGGACGGCGGGGCGGCGCTTCCCACCTCTTTTCTTCCAGATTTTGGCTCCCTTGCTGGCCAGAGGACCGCGACTGCCTAAGGGAAACGCTTCCGATCGCTCTTGCCTTGAATTTTGAGCTCTTAAAGCCGTTCCTTTGTGTTAAATATCCCTCCCAAACCCGCTCCTTGGTTGAAGCCCGGGGAAAAGGATTGTGCTGGTGGTACCTCAGAGGGGGCGATTCCACAGCCTGCCCCTCACTCCGCGCCCTCGCTTGCAGCAAATTTGGGTGGAAGCGGTTGAAGACCCCCCCGTCAGGCTCGGAGCTGCTGCAAATCCTGCCCGGGAGGCAGGGAGGGCAGTCCCGGGCCCCTGGGATGGGCAGGATTTGGGATTTAGGGCTGTGATGTTGCAAGAGCCGGAGCTGCCCGCTGTGTGTTTTAGGAGCAGCATGGCTTTGGGGTGGCCTCAGCATCACTGAAATATCTCCCCACGCCCCTCAAAAAAACCCCGAGCCCAGCTCTTGAATCCATTTTCTTGGAATCAAACCATTCATGAGCCCCCCAACATTCAGGCTGGCTTTCTCCCCCCAAAAAAATCTCTCTGCTGAGAGTGTTCTGAGCCGGCTCCTTCCCCTTCACCTCCAAAAGCTCCAGCAAGGAACGGGATTTTCCTGGCTGAGCCCCGGCTCACGGAGGGGCCCTGGCAGCTGCTGAACCCCCCAAATTGCCACCTCGCACCCCGGGGGGGTGGCCGTGGCCAGAGTGCAGGAGGATCCCAAAGTTCAGCTGCCACCTCAGGCTGGAAGTGCCGCGGGAATCGCTTTGGAGAGCAGTTTGCAAGCACAGGGTGACCCCGAGCGCTCCTGCTGAGCTCTGATGTCCTTCCCTCTCTCTTCCCCTCCCCTC
>VYXF01004082.1:48854-60781 GCA_013397295.1 Polioptila caerulea
CTTCCCTCTCCTTCCCTTCCCTCTCCATTCCCTTCCCTGGACACATATCCAATGAAGTTATTTCTTTTAAAAATAAAATGAGATCGTCACTTCCAGAACAGCCTGGATCCTGCTGTCCCACTCCTGCTCCAGTCTCCAGGTCCAAGCAGAATTTGGGGTGGTTTGAGGTCTCTGCTCCCAGTGGAGACTTCAATAAATAACAAATTTATTGTTGCAAAGAAAACCAGCCTGGAATTTGATTGTCCCTGGTGAAGCTGCTCAAGCCAGACCTGACAGAGCACCTGGCTCACTCCTGCTCTGCCTTGATACAATAAACCCATCACAGGGCTGGTTCTGATGGAATTTAAAGCCTGTTGGCCTCCAGTGGAAAATTCCTTGGAGGAAGGGCAGGGTGAGGGCTTGGCAGGCTGGAAGTGCTAAAAAAGAGGGATATCACTGATGTGAGGGGGAATGGATCAATAAAACCCTGAATTCCCAAAGCCTGGCTGAGCTCCTCCTGCCCTCAGCATCTTCTGGCTCTGGGAAAAGTCTGGGTACCAAGATGCTCCTGGAGAAACTGATTTTAAACCTAAATATTTTTAGGAATTTTTTGTTGTAGGAATCTGCTCTGGTTTTGCTGTTTTGTGGTGGTGCTTTTGTCCTGAGCACTCCCATTCAGGTTTAAATTTCCCTTATAAATATTCTTATTTCAGCAGGGTTCCCTTCTTACCTTGGTATTTCTGAAAGCATTTCCTCAAAGGTATCCTGAATAAAATTGTGGAATGGCCTGGGTTGGAAGAGACTTTAAATTCCTCTAATTCCAGCCCCCCCATGAAATCTTATTGATGTGACCTTCACTGGTTCCTTAAAAAAGAATTTACCTGGCCAAGATTACTGAGCATGGAATGATGATCAATATGGGTTTCCTGGAAAGCCCAGCTCATTTAAGAATTAATTAATTAGGACAAAATTACCTGCTGGGGAAGGCTCGTGCAGATTTTTTTAACCTCGGAGGGAAATTCCATGGGGATGGGAATGCTCAGCACAGCTCAGACCCTCTGAAGTGGCTCCAAGTTGGGCAGCAAGGGCTGAAATTCTGACCTTGATTTTCCTTTCCGGATCCCAGATATCCAGGCAGGTTTTCCTGCCTGTTGGCTCTCGGTGGTCCCTTCCCACCCATCCCAGTGTGCCCCAAAATCCCTGGCCTTGACTGGGAAGAGTCAAGGAATGGTGAGGAATGTCTTGGGATGCACTGGCTGCTCCTTCCACATCCCTCTGCTCCCTGCAAGGCCCTGGGGTTCGACTCCAAGGAGCTGAGCAGGAACTTGCAGGACTTTGCTGTCCCTAAGGACCAAACCCCAAGGTGGTGGCCCCAATTCTGGCCTTGGTGGCCACGGCTGTGCAGAGCCAGAAAATTTATGGCTCCCTCAGCTGGGTGTGAGGGTGGGAAAAGAGCCCATTCATGGTGGGAAATGGGCTCGGGGAATACAAGCTGAGCTGCGCTGGCTCTGCCACTGCAACCTGTGCCCAGAGTGGGTCACACCCCAGGGGCTGGATGGCCTGAAGGGTGACCAGAGCAGTTGCTCCACGACTTTTTTGGTTGTAGGTCTGCACTTGAAGGAGACAAGGAGGAGGGGGAGGTCTTTTGTGTAGGATAAAATAGGATTTTATTGCTCTGGGGAATATGGTGGCAAAAGACGGAAAGTGCAAGCGTACAACGGCTTAAAGAAGGGGGAGGTGTGAAGGGAGGGTTGTAGCTGATGGGAGGGGTAAAGGGAAGGGTTCACAAAGGCATCGTCCAATGAGGGAGGTAAGGGGGGAAATTGGGTCACATGGACTAATGGGACATCTACTTTAGGGGATTTCCGAAGGGGAGTTCCAAGCAGGGGTTTGGCACAAGGTGGGATTGACAGGGAACTCAGGGCAGCTTGACAAGGTGGGTAGGAGGGGAATAACAACATACTGTTAACAAAAAACACACTGCAACAACAAACAGCTCTGGGAAAAGCTCTGGCTGTTCTCCAGGACTTCTGGAAGGCACGGGTGGGATGACACTGCTGTCACTTGTCCCCCAGTGCCCCCTTGCACCTTGGGGTGGCACCAAGCAGCGCTGCTCTCACCGGCTCCTCTCTTCCCCTCCTTCCCTCAGGACCACATCCCGGTGCCCTACCAGCCAGATTCCAGCAGCAACCCCTCGTCCACCACGTCCTCCACGCCGTCCTCGCCGGCGCCGCCGCTGCCGCCCAGCGCCACCCCCCCGTCCCCGCTGCACCCATCCCCGCAGTGCCCGCGCCAGCAGAAGCAGTTCAACCTGCCAGGTACTGCCACCCCCTCCCCGGGACACGGACTCGTGTCTGGGGTGTCCCTGGGGGGTGGATCAGCCCCGCCTAATTCCCGCCCTGGATTTACCTTGGCATGGGGAGAAGGTGGAAGTAAAAATTAGGGGAAAAGATGAGTTTAGGATAATTGGGGTTGGGAGTCTCTGGGCAAAGCTTGGAGGGTCAGAGCCCAAGGCTTGATCCAGTCTTGGAATCCTCCAAGGTTGGAGCCAGCCCAGCTTCTGCTGCTCTCGAGGCTGCAAAACCTTTCCCAGGCATGGATTTTCCATGGCATTTCAGCTCAGGTGCAAACAGAAAACAGGGGCTGACCCCTCCATGAGGGCAAATTGGGGTGACCCCACCATGTTTTTGGGGTGATGGGTCCCCAGCAGGTTTGCTGGCAGCACGTGAGAGGTGACAGATGACTCTGGGATTGTCTGATGTGGCTTGTCCAGTGGAATCTGGACCTGGGATCCACCTGCTCCGGGAGCTCCTTCTCTTCAGGGGTGGTGGGAGAGGCAGGGAGGTCCTGCAGGACACAGAAGTGATGGAAGACGGCCCAAAAAGCTGCTCCTGGGCTGAGGATGCATCACAGCCTGTCCCAGCATGTCTGTCCCCCTTTGGGATGTCCTGCTGCTCCTGGAAAGGTCCCTTCCAGGAGGGAATGGCTCAGCATCACTCCTGGAAATGTGAAATGTGATTCACCTGCTCCCAAAATAGAGCTGGCGAGGGGGGAGGAGATCTCTGGGATGCTGAAGCACTCCTGGCTGTCCCGGTGGCCCTGCTCGATTCATGACCTCTTTGCTGGAGCAGCTGGAATGTTGGGGTCTCTCCTGCACCCCCAAAATCCCAGGATTAATAAACTGGTGGGGTTGGAAGGAGGGTCAGGATGGCTTCTCCAGAGGAAGCAGGCAGAATCTTCGTGGTCCATGGTGGTGCCTCCATCCTGACAAGTCTTCAACCAGAGAGGAGGAGGAGGAGGAGGAAGATGAGGAGGAAGTTGCCTGGCAGAATCCATCACCACAACAACAAACACTTCCAAATCTGGGAAACCTCCCCGGCAGTCAAACCACCCATCATGCCCTCGTGTGCCCAGAGAGGTGGCAGTCCTTTGGAGGGCCTGGGATTCAGGCAGGATCCTGGAATGGCGCGAGGAAGACAGCGAAAGGGGTGGGAGGAAGCCCTGAGTGCTCCCAGGAATGGTGTGACCCATCCAGAGGGTCAGGATTTCACCACACACACCCCTGGAGCCTCCAAGATCTGGGAGGGCACAGCAGGGCTTCTGTGCTGGTGTGACCCAGTGCAAGGAGCTCTTCCAGAGCCGAAGTATCCCGGTATCTCCACATCCCAACCTGCCTGCTGGGCCAGCCCTGGACCTGCCTGGCTCTGGGGGGACCCAGCCCTGGTCACTCCTGGAGCAGACACCTCCCTGTGAGGTTTTTTGGGACATTATTTAACGTGGTTTGAAGCAGAAACCACGGATTTCACCCCCCTTGGGGCACTTGGAACACATTCCCAGCCAGCAGGGATGGAGCAGGGCAGGATCAGAGCCTGGCATCTCTGGGGGGCGTTTGCTCCCTGGTTTATTCCTGTGAGGAGCAGGATGGGATCCAAAGCAGGACTTACCCTGCTTTCATCCTCCCAGCTGGGCAGTGTTCTGGGGTTTATCCCATCAAGATGATCATCTCAGGGATTAGGATTTGAGCTTGGAAATCGTGACACGATGACCTTCCCCCTCCGGAATTACCTTCCAGGCTCTTTTGATGTTGGCTCAGGTCCTGCTGCAGGGCTGAGGTCGGCCTTTGAGGTCTCCAAACTGGAGAAGGGAAGCTGAGGCCCGGCCCTTGGGGTCTGGGAGATAAGAGGGGGACTTCAGAGCTGGTGCCAACCTCTGATGGCCTCAGCAGCTCCATGACCTGCCTGCCCATGGAATCGGATCAGCCCTTGGGCTGGAGATGGGAACCAGTGGATGTTCCCAACCCCCAGGGCCTCTCCGAGCTCTGGCTTTGGACAGTGGCTCCCAGGACTCCTTCCAGGAAGGACACGGCTCCAAAGCAAGAGAAAAAAGGGTGGAATGTGGCCCAAAAGGGCAGCAGTTGCAAACCCATCACTTGGTGTCTCCATGATGCCAAGAGGTTCCCAAATTCCCCCTGAGGGCCAGCACCCAAACCCTGCTGGCAAACTGGTGCCCAAACCCCACCAGTGGCCTCATGGATGGCATCAATGCTCACCAAATGCTGCAGAAGAGCAGATGTGAGGGGAAAAAACCAAGTTCTAATCCAGCAAAGTCTTAATTTTTTGGTCTGGGCATCCTATATTGGAATATGGAATGCAGGAATTCAGGGACTTTTGAACACTGAATTAATATGATGACACAGAAGTCATTTATTGTTTACTTTGTACTCTAATTATACATTTTTAAGACTACTGTTAACACGTTTATGCATCATTTGATTGGTTGCTTGGTGTCTTTTACTCGACTATTACGAGGGTCTTAAGAAATATGCTAGGTGTTTTTTTTTTATTTAACTCTTGCATTTTTGTTAGTTTGTTTCTCAGCACCTTCTTTCTTAATTTAGTACAGTTTTTGTTTCAGCAGCTTTGACAAATTCTAGAGGCTCTGATAAACACACCTAGAGATAATTTGGCTGGGGCACCCCAGAGACCAAACTGTTTAAAAACATTGCAGCAATGGAATATTCCATATGGGGATGTGGGAGAGATTGGATCACACTGGAGGGGTTCACACAAGTGGAGTGAAATGGGCACTGCTTGGAACTTTTCCAGCTCCACAGGTCAATCTTGAACCCTTTTTCCTCTTTTCCAGCCTCCCATTACTACAAGTACAAGCAGCAGTTCATTTTCCCAGGTAAGGTTCTCCAGAGGTTTTTCCTGGGATGCTGGGATTTCCCCTGGTGGGGGTGGGTGCACAGCCTGCTCTCCAAAATCCTGGATTTGTGCCGGGCAGGTCGTGCTGGGCTGGGATTTCCCCTCAGAGCCTCTTGATGCTGCAGGGTGGGGTGGCCCTGAGTGACACCCAGCCCTACTCAGGGTGTCACTAAACTGGACCTGGGGCTGAAGGCTGGGGTTTAACCCCCCCAGAGGTCTCTGACTCCTCTCTCTGCTTCCCAGATGTGGTGCCTGAGACGCCGACCCGAGCCCCACAGGTCGTCCTGCACCCCGTCACCTCCAACCCCATGTGAGTGACTCCCCCTTCCCTCTGCACCCCAAATCCTCCAGGCACCCATGGGTGCTCCCCTGGCCTTGGGTGGCCCTGGGGAGAGCCTGGAGCTCTGGAAGGTTGAGAAAGGGAGCAGGGGGTTCATTTATAACCCACAGCTCCTCACTGCTAGCGAAAAAAAACAAAAAAAGAATTTCAGTCCAAAAAGCCCAAGCCTAAGAGATGAGTTAATTATAATTAAATAAAAAGCAGATAACCAGGATACCTTTACCACTTCCAATATCTTCAAGCCCAATAAACTTTGGGCTGAAAGTTGGGAAAAGCAGCATCTAATCAGTACCAGAACCATCCCTCCCCAGCAGGTCGAGCCCGAATCCATCATTCCTTGATGTCCTGGTGCCTGTGCTGCTCCAGCAGTGACATTCCACTGCTGTGTCCTTCCTGATCCTTTCTCTAAAGGCCATTTTGGAAGGATTTCACAAGCCAGGGGTTTAAGGGATCAGGTCTGGCCCCCAGTTTGTGGCTGCCTCACTCACACTCCCCAGATTCCACCAGGGATCCAGTGGAGCAAAGGGAATTCATGGAAAAATGGTCAAGTCAAAGCCATTTCCCCCCCCCTGCCTAAAAGGTGGTGTCAAGACATAGGATTTGGGGGGGGAAGAAACAGCTTTCAATATCCAAATTCTGTCATTTGCCCTGGCTCCCCCCACTGAAAACATCCCATGGGAGCCATCCTGGTCTTGGCTGGATTAAACCTCTCTGGATCCTCAGGAGACAGGAATTTGTGCCTGGGATAGCAGTGAGGAGCTGGCTGCTCCTGCAAACCAGCCGTCCATGGAGAGGTTTTGCAGCCACCTGGGCTTCCCAAGCTGCTCAAAATACCAGGATTGACTCCTTTTGTGTAGGATCCTGGGATTTATAATCTTTAGTGGCCGTGGAATGGGAAAGGACTCGCAGGATCACCATATCCAAGTGGCCTGGGGAGCGGAATTCCCCTGGGAAGGGATTTCGTTATTTATGTGATTAATAATAATAATAATAATAATAATTTCTAATCGATTTCTATGATGCTTGAAACCACCTGAGCTGCTCCAGCTGATCCCTCATTCAGAATTTCCCTAATTCCCTGTTAACTGTCAGGAGCAGAGAGACCCCGGTCATGGAGCTGGGAGTGGGAGGCGCTGAGCAAACAGGGAAGGAAAAGAACTGGAAAACCAGTCAGATTTGGGTACTTCACTGCAGGGAGAGGGTCTTTGAGCCCTCCACTTCTCTGAAATGATTGAAAACCCCTCTTCTTTCCTTCTGTGCTTCTCTTTGGCTGGTGGTGGTTGTGAAGAAATCTTAGAAATCCCTGAAAACACCTTGAGTGTGGTCAGAGTCTGTGGGAGGGTAAATCCATCCCTTTCCCTGGGCTGGTGACACCTTCCCCTCCCTGATCCCTTTATCCCTGGGGCAGGAACAGGGACTGCTCCCCAGATCCCGGTGTTTTTCCATGGTGTTAATTCCATAATTCTTTTAACAGCCTGGAAGGAAACCCATTGCTTCAAATTGAAGTGGAGCCCACCTCGGAGGTGAGATGGCTCCTGTGCTTAATGGGCCTTGGTTTTAGGGATATCTTGGGGCACATTTTCTAGGAAATGGAGATGCTTCCCATCTGTGCAGTGGAATTGCTGATAATTGAATTAAAGTCCAGGCATCCGTGTCCCCACCCCGTGGAGAGGGACCCTCCTGGGCTTCAAGTTTGGAACCCAATGAGGTTTTTTTGGACGCATTAAAAATGCGGTGGAAGGGAAGGAGGGGAGAGGGAAGATGAGGATGGAGCTTTTAAGGGGTGCTGTAAATCCTGTAGGAAGTCTAAATGGACCATCAAGGAGTCTGGGAATAATGGGAATTAACAGAGCACAGCTCAGCCAGGGGAGGATGAAATTCTTTTAAGACAAATCAATTAAATCTCTGATGGGCCACAACCTTAAATTTAACCCCAGGGAAAAGAAACGGCTCCACATTTCTTGTGGAGTGGTGGAGGTGGTGGAGTCCCCAGCTCTGGAGGGATTTAAAGCCCTGTGGATGTGGCACCTGGGGACATGGCCTTGTGGTGGCCTTGGCCATGCTGGGGGAGGGTTGGAGCCAATCTCAGACAGCTTTTCCAACCGAAAGCATTCCACAATTCTATGAAAACCTGGGATTCTGCCAACTTTGCCTGGAACAGCGCCGCTCCCTCGGCTTTGGGAGGCGCCTGCCTGGCTCCTCTGGGTCTGAGCGAGCAGGAGTTGGGTCAGTGGGCATTTCCCCCACAGCTTTCTCCCTGTTTCATTGTTCCCCACTCCCTCTGCCCCACCACAGAACGAGGAAGGCGCCGAGGAGGTGCAGGAGTCCGAGGACGACTTCGAGGAGATGAACCTCTCGCTGCTGTCCGCGCGCAACTTCCCGCGCAAGGCCAGCCAGACCAGCATCTTCCTGCAGGAGTGGGACATCCCCTTCGAGCAGCTGGAGATCGGGGAGCTCATCGGGAAGGGCCGCTTCGGGCAGGTGTTCCACGGGCGCTGGCACGGGGAAGTGGCCATCCGCCTCATCGACATCGAGCGCGACAACGAGGAGCAGCTCAAGGCCTTCAAGAGGGAGGTCATGGCCTACAGGCAGACCCGGCACGAGAACGTGGTGCTCTTCATGGGGGCCTGCATGAGCCCTCCCCACCTCGCCATCATCACCAGGTTGGGATTGGTTCGTTCTGTCCAGAAATTTTTTCTCCCTGTCCAAAAATTTGCGTCGTTTTCTTCCTCCCCTTGGACAGAGCCGTTGGGTTGAGATGTTCTCCATGTGCTGTATCCATGCTCTCGGTGTGCTGGGGTTTGTGGTGTGGAGGACACGGCAAATCCAAAAGTCTGTGCAGGCAGGTCATTCTCCTGTAGGAGAGGAGCTCCAGACAGGAATGGTTTGTTTTATCCAGGGGCAGGAAGCGTCATGGAATCATGGAATGGTTTGGCTTGGGTTGAGAGGGACCTCAAAGCCCATCCAGTCCCTGCCCTGCCATGGGCAGTGTCACCTGCCATTGTCCCAGGTTATTCCAGCCTGGCCTTGGGCACTGCCAGGGATCCAGGGGCAGCCACAGCTGCTCTGGGCACCCTGTGCCAGGGACTGCCCACCCTCCCAGGGAACAATTCCTGGGAGGAATTCTCCATCTCTCCATCTCTCTCTGCCTTCTGGCAGTGGGAGCCATTCCCTGTGTCCTGTCCCTCCACCCCTTATCCCAAGTCCCTCTCCAGCTCTCCTGGAGCCTGTTTTGGAAGACTGGGAGGCTCCTTGCAGCTTTCAGGGGAGCGAGGTGGGATTTGGGGGCTCCCAGACCACCCAATACCTCCACAGTTTTCTTGGGCTCAAGGCATTCCCAAATACCTGCCCTCACCCACATTCCCAATGGGAATGCAGCACTGACTCTCCCAGTCCCATGCTTGGTTGGGCAAAAAATCCCAGCTGGCCTGGAGGCAAAGAGGCTGCAACTGCTCCCAGAGCAGCTGTTGTCATGGGAAATCCATTTATTCCAGGGAATTCCATGATTTCCTTCACCTCCAGACCGTGCTTTCAGCCATGGGATTGGACATCGTCCTGCTTTTCATCCCACCCTGGGTTATTTTCTCCCAGAGAAGTTTTCCCAAGGTGAGGTTAAATTTTCCCCCTGGCAGCATTTCAAAAAGCAATGGCAGGGCACCGCTTCCAACAGCCACCAGTGATGAAATATTGCATCATCTTTTCCTAATGTCCCTAATTTTCCCGTGAAAGTGGCCCCTCCCAATCCCTGATCCCAGACGAGGTGGCTCTGCAGGTGCTCTGCTCCTTCTTTGTCCAAAACCAAAAGGATTTCACCCCAAATTCCTGTTACCTCATCCCTTGTTTCCTGCTCCTGGACCGTGTTTGCCTTGGGAGTTTCATCCCCTGGGGTCAGGGTGGCTCCAGACGGGGCCGGCTCTCCCCATCCGGCCACTGCAAAAACGACGCCTTTTATTCAGGACCACAGATGAGCCAGCTGGGGAAAATTCCGCAGCATTTCCATCTATTGGGTAGCTCCAGGCCAAAAGCTTTTGGGAAAGTGTGCAAACACATGCGTTGATGGATGAGTCAGAGCCCCCATCCATGTGTCACACCGCGTTCCCAAAGGAAAAGGCGGCGGCTCCGTCCCCGTCCCGCTCCGCCGTCCCTCTGCAGCCCCCATCCATTTGCTCGGCTTTTCAGTGCTGTTCAATAGCAAAGCCTGGGAAATTCATTCCTTGATTTTTTAAATTTTGGTTTGTTTTTTTTTCTGAGCCATGGAATGTTTTCTCTTCCATTTTCTGCTCTAACAGGCCTTTCTGTAAAAGCAGAAAGGTGCCGTTTTTGACAGCAGGACAAAATCAGTCTGTGTGCTGCTGCATCCTGGTGAATTAATGTGAGGAACGTGGAGCTCTGCTCGTCCTGTTCCTCTTCCAGCTGCACTTGGTCCTGTTTTTTTAAGGTCAAAATAGAAATTTATTAAAATTCCCAAAATATAACCCAAGCTCACAACATATCCTGGCATCATTTGTTTGTTCCTACACCCCACTTTTATCTGCATCCTTTGAAAGTTGAACTAATACCAGCTTTAAACCAAAGGACAGTAGAGTTGGATGGGATTTTGGGCAGGAATTGTTCCCTGGGAGGGTGGGCAGGCCCTGGCACAGGGTGCCCAGAGCAGCTGTGGCTGCCCCTGGATCCCTGGCAGTGCCCAAGGCCAGGCTGGACAGGGCTGGGAGCACCCTGGGACAGTGGGAGGGGTCCCTCCCACCTGGAATGGGATGGGCTTTAAGTATCCTTCCATCCCAACCCATTCCATGATTCCATGAGAATTTTACAATTGCAACTGGAAACTTGTTTGATTTCTCCTGCTGGGATTTCTGGGGTGCAGGAAAACCGCTGGGGCTCAGCTCAGTCTCAGAGGGGTTTTGGGAAGCCCAGGACTGTGTAAGCACATATCCCATGGCCCAGAGGTGACTTCCAGACACAATTTTCCTGCTTTGAAGCTTCCTGGTGGGTTCTGTTCCACTGTTCTGTGACAGCACTGGAATCATAGGGCTTTGGAATAGTTTGGGTTGGAAGGGAACCTAAAGCTCCCCCCATCCCATCCCCTGCCATGGGCAGAGACATCTTTCACTGTCCCAGGCTGCTCCAAGCCCTGTCCAACATTCCTTGGACACTGCCAGGGATCCAGGGGCAGCCACAGCTGCTCTGGGTGCCCTGTGCCAGGGCCTGCCCACCCTCACTGTGGAAAACTTTTCCTTATGTCTGATCCAAGGGTACTTCCTCGCTCTGGTGCTGGCACTCCATAACTGGTCTATCCTTGGCTGAACGTTTTTTGGGAAGTCTCTGGCCATGTCCTGTGGGGAAAACCTCCTCACCATGTGGGGGTTTCCCTCCCATCCACATTTCAAGTTTTTCCTCAGGGATACGACAGCCCTGGGGGCTTTTCTGCCATGAGAGCTGCTGCCTGGGTGTTGTAGGGAGTAAGGCTGGGAAGAGGACAATGTGGCCTGGATGGGAATGGTCCAGGATACTGGGAATGGTCCAGGATACTGGGAATGGTGTAGGATACTGGGAATGGTCCAGGAGGTGGCACTAGGGGAGCATCGCTCCTCCAACCAGACGTCCCCAAATGGACCCAAGTTTTCCTCGTGGATTTATGGGAATAACTTTAAACCAGGCTTTGCTTGGAGTGGGGAAAAACCATTCCTAGCTGCCTGCAGAGGGGATTATGGTTATAAACCCAGGATATCAGGGTTTCCTCACCCTCCCTCTGCCCATTCCCTGGACAGGACTCTCTGTTTGTGGAAAAGGCCACTTTTCTTCTGGGAGCCCACAAGTGGCCACTCGAGGCCGTTTTTTCCACAAAATCCCAGCAATTCCTTGTAGTTGTTACAGAAATCTCCATTTCCCTGCACGTCTGGGAGCAGCTGTGTGTCCCTGGGAAGGGGCTTCACCACGCCGTGCCACCGGCGCTGCCGGAAGGGGGTTATTTATAGCTGGGTTTATTTTTACTTTTCCCCATCCCGACGTTTTCCTTCCTGATTGCCTGTGATATTCAGGGATCGTCTCATTAGCAGAAAGAAATTTCCCCATCCAAACAGCACGGCCCACAGGGAAGGAATGGAAGGGGAAACTGAGGCAGCAGCTGGCTGAGGGTGGGATAGTTTGGGTTAAAAAATCTGATTTTCCCTTTATTAGCCATTTTTATGGATAAATGGGACCAGTACTGTTTAAAATCTTCATCAATGATAAAAACAGTGGGATTGAAACTGGAGAAGTCTCCAGGGAGAACACAGAGCATTTTCCAGGGCCTAAAGGGGCTCCAGGAGAGCTGGAGAGGGACCGGGGACAAGGGATGGAGGGACAGGACACAGGGAATGGCTCCCACTGCCAGAGGGCAGGGATGGATGGGATATTGG
>VYXF01004082.1:60879-71435 GCA_013397295.1 Polioptila caerulea
AGGGAGGGACAGGACACAGGGAATGGCTCCCGCTGCCAGAGGGCAGGGATGGATGGGATATTGGGCAGGAATTGTTCCCTGGGAGGGTGGGCAGGGGCTGGGATGGAATTCCCAGAGCAGCAGTAGTCATTCCATCCCTGGCAGTGCCCAAGGCCAGGCTGGACAGGGCTGGGAGCACCCTGGGACAGTGGGAGGTGTCCCTGCCCATGGCAGGGGGTGGGAATGGATGGGGTTTAAGGTCCCTCCCAACCCAACCCATTCCAGGATTCCTGAGCTCTCTCTTAATGCAGCAGAAAAGCAGAAATCCAGCATTTTTCAGCAGTGGGAGGTGGCGAGTGTGAGGAACTCGGAGCTGCTAATGGGTTTTCTCTTGGGTAATGAGCGCTGGGGACAATTAACATCCATCTTAATTAGTGTGGAGCAGGGGCGGGTGCGAGCCTCGGTGCTCTGGGTAATGGATGGGGGAAATGGCGGCGAAATGCTCGGCTTGGCAGGAAGGAAAGGGCTGGAAAAGCTCCTGGTTTGTGGGAATAACGAGTTGGGTTTGCTGCTGGGGGATGTGACACAGCCAGGCCTGGGTAAACTCAGCTCCTTGGGGCTCCTGGTCCTGCCCCCCGGAGCAGGAACAGAGGTAAAGCCTCAGCCACCCAGGGGGGCCTTCCAAGCATCAAGTCCTTTCCTAATCCTGCTCAAATGACTCCAACCACCCATGAAAACAGAAACTCCCACATTTTAGGATTCTGGGTGTTCCTCCTGAGGGTAAAAAAAAAAGAAAGAAAGGGGATTTGAATGCTTGTTGATGCTTCCCAAGGCTCCAGGTGCTCCTTGAGTCTGTAATGGAAGCAGGGGATCAGCACACTGAGGCAGCTTCCTGGGGCTCCCGTTGGTGGGAATGTTTTGGGAGAAGGGAGCGAGGTTGTCCAGTCTGGGAGACAATTTGAGCTGGAGTTTGCCTGGGCTTGGAGCTCACGCTGGCTTGTGAGGGAGATTTGGTGCAGCTTTTCCAGGATTCCGTGGGTTTCCAGTGAAAAGCTCCAACGTGGCTCTTGGAGCTTGTGCAGGGAGTCTGGGATTTGCTCCCTGGGATGCTCCAGGCTGGGGTTTGACCCCTCTCTTGTCATGTCAGGGTGACTTCAGCTTTCCAGGGTGCCACCGGTGATGCCACCAGGGCTGTGTGGCCATGGTTTATGTCCCTGCAGGGAAGATCAAGGAGAACATTGAGGAATGTTAGGAATTAACCTGGGCTTGGCAGAACTGTGTAAGGAGAATTAATTTGTTGAAGGTGCCTTTGGAGCAGAGGAACTTGGAACGTTTCTGCTGGAGAGAGAGAATCTCCTAAACTCTTCCCTGGAGCTGTTGGTTGTGGGGAGGGTGGAGATAAACCCAGTCCCTGTCCTCACCTGAGATACCGAAGATGAAATGAGAGTTTGCTCTTTTTTCTCTGTGCAAAACAGGTTTTAACGACAGGAACACATTCCCTGGCACTAATTACCAGGGAAGGCATGAGAGCAAGGGATAAGAAGAACATCCAAGGCACTTCAGCTGTTTATTCATGGATAACTTTCGTGCATGGACTGAATATTGGGGTTTACTTTGATTTTATAATAGATTTCTGTGCTGGATTTTACCAATATTTAATGTTTGGCTTTGCTGCTGGGAGGAACAAGCCCTTCACAAGGGATGCTCTCCCACCCCTGGACATTATTCCCAGTGGGCACAGAAGAGCTCTGGACAAAGCTCAGCTTTAAACCCTCGGCTCTCCCGAGCCTCTCCCAGTGCCAGATCTCCTGACATTTACAGGCACAGCCCAGCTGGGAAGGATTTGGGGCTAGAAAATCTTAGTGCTTGGGTAGCTGGGGATATTTAACCCGATCCGAAGGACGGGAGGAAAGGGGAAGGGTGGAAATCATGGCAGTTTAGATGGAATGGATTGGGAGGTCTGGTTTTTCCCTGGGGATGTTCTCTGGTTCTTGCAGCCAGCTCCCTGTTCCCTTCAGCGCATCCAAATTGTCCTTTGAGCTTTAATGAGCCACAAATTGAAGGAATAACAAGGTCAGGTGGGATGGAGTCCTGGGCAACCTGAGTGGCATCACTGTCCATGGCAAGGGCTGGAACTGAGAGGATCTTTAAGGTTTCTTCCAGCCCAAACCACTGCAGGATTCTATGAAATTGAATTTTTCTCCTCAGTGGACTTAAAATTAATCCTCCCAGCCTTCCTTCCTGTGCTAGGAATTGAAAGAGAAGCTCTGAATCCTGCTCAGTGGGAGGGAAACTGAGGCACAGAGTCGCCACCTTGTTTTCCTCCAGGCCAGGCTGGAGCCCTGCACTGATAGGACACAGGGAATGGCTTCCCATGGCCAGAGGGCCCGCTTAGATGGGATTGTGGGAAGGGATTCTTTCCTGTGAGGCCTTGGCACAGGCTGCCCCTGGATCCCTGGAAGTGTTCCAGGCCAGCTTGGACGGGATTTGGAACAACCTGGGGCAGTGGAAGGTGTCCCTGCCATGGCAGGGGGTGGGATGAGACGAGCTTTAAGGTCCCTTTCCCACTCAAACCATTCCATGATTTTCTGACCCTGGAGTGTTTCTGAAGTGCCTTTCAGGTCCTGCCCTTCTCTCCCCACTCCTGGGTGTATTTTGGGAAGGGAAGCCACGGATTCCTGCCTCCCTGAACCCCGGCCATGCTCCAACACCCACACTGGGAGCCAGACCCTTCTCCTCTGCCTCTGTTGTTTTCCCTTTTCCCGCTGCATTCCCTTCCCTGGCAGTGAAATAATGGAGCTCGTAGATCATCTAATAAATAGGGATCGACTTCATGCCAGGTGCTGGAGCAGAATGGATTGACCTGTGGGAATACACTCCCTCCCAATCGATGCGAGGCCATCAGGCCGGATAAATCTTGATAACGACTGACAAGGGGAAAGTCAATATGTGGATTAATAAATATATACATTAAACCTGGATATATCTTCCACCAGCAGCCTGGGGAGGGGATGAGCCAAGAGGATGGTTGGGAATGGGAAAAAGCAGCAGCTTAATCCTCTGTGTTTGAGGTGGAAACATCGGGGCTAGCTGAGCTTTTCTTACTCACTGGAGCATCAGATCCCCACTGGCGGCTGCTCCTTAACGTGGAGGATGCTCCAGGGGGAAAGTTTTCCTTTATGTTCTAAGAGTGTTTCCAAATGCCCTGGAAATGTTGCTGGTTTGGCCCTGGTTTCTCCAGGAAGGTGCTCAGCACAGCAGGATTCGCTTTGCTGGAGAGGAAGGGCTTTAAGGAAATGCCTTTGAGTAAGTGCTCTGCTGAGAGATGCTCACAAAAAGTCCTTCTGCTTGTGCCAGCTCTTCCCGTCCCTCTTGAGTGATATTCCAGCATCATTCCTGATTTTTTTCCGAGCACTCTCAGTGCCTGGGATCCTCTCTGGGACAGAGCAGGGCTGCCTGTGGGGGATCCATGTGTTGGCTCCCTGCTTAGCCAAAGAAACAGACCCTTCCTGTGACAGCAGTGTTAAATTTTATCAATAATAATCATTATTACTGCTCCAAAGTGGAGCTGGGCTCCAGCCGACTCAACCCAAAGTTTCTTTCCTTTCTCCAAAAGGGTTTTAAAATAAATTTCCTTTCCTCCCTGAAGTTCAAAACAGCCAGAGGAGGAGGGTGCAGAGAATATAACAGAGACAAGGAGGTCGAGGCACCTCCCCTCCTCCCTGTGCACCCAACCCTCCCTCTCGGAGCCGATCCTGAGCGTGTCCTTTCCAAAGGAAAGGCACCTGGAGCATGGAGTTTTTTTGGATGACTTGTTTGCAAGCCTGGCTTTAGCTAAGCCCCAGGGGCTGCTTTGCATTCACCTGGCTCCGAGCTCTTCTCCCCGCAGCTGGAGAAGAGCTCGTCTCCTCTATTTCCTCCAAATAAAAATGCATGGAGTTGGCTTTTTCCAAAGAACTTGTTTTTTTCCAAGGCGATGATGGAGTTGGAGCTACTTTTCGGGGAGGCTGGTCCCCCTCCTCCTCCTTTTCCTCCTCCTCCTCCTCCTGCAGCCCTTGTGGTTTGGCTGTAGTTATCTCGCGTGCCAGCTGCCGGCAGGAAAATTTTGCTGCCTAAGTAATATCTGTCAAAAGCCGGTGCTTCCATCGGCTGGAGATTGTGGGATGAGGGGAGTGTTGGCTCTCCAGGGCTTTTCTGTTTCCTCCTGCTGGTTTGGCTCTGCAGAGGCTCCTCCACGAGGAGCAGGAGGGTCTCTCCCACCTCTGGGCTCTGCTTGAAATGGCAGGAATTGAATTCTCTGCCTTCCCCTTGGGGTTGCTTTGGGTTCAGCTGGAGTGGGGTTGGATGGGATGAGTATTTCCAGCCTGGAGGGGCCGGGATCTGCTGGGTGCTGGTGCTCAGGTCACGCCTTTTTTGGTACTGAGTTTTGGCTGCTGCTTCCACAGAACCACAGAATTGTTTGGATTGGAAAAGATCCTTAAGATCCTCAATTCCAACCATTCCCCCAGCACTGCCAAGGTTGTCCCTGATCTGTATCCCCAAGTGTCACACTCACATATCTGTTAAATCCTCCAGGGATCTGCCAGGGCTTGACGACCCTTTCAGTGAAGAAATTTTCCCTCGTATCCTAATTTTTCCTCCCTGGTCATGGTCATGGCATTTGGATGTAGAGGGCTGAGGAATTTCAGGCTGGATGCTGCCACTGCTCGCTCTGGCATTGGCTGGGAATCAAGGGGGTGAAATTCCTTATCCATTTAGAGGAAAACAAAACCTCAGGGTGAAAATGAACCCAAAGCTCTCCCTTTGCTGCTCTTGAAGCCTTATTCAGTTTTCCTTTTTGTGATACACCTCAGGAGCTGTTGAGTTCCAAAAGCACCGTTGCCAGATGCTGGGAAAAAGAGAAAAACAAGCCAATATATGGGAACAGCTTGAAAACTTCCCAAATAAGTCAGGAACGTGCTGGAATGTGCAGAGCTCCTTCTTTCCCTCTCTGGTCCTGCTCAAATGAAATCAAATAATCTCGGCTCAGTGGTTCCTGTTGCTGTTTCTTTCTAACATTCCCCAAAGGGTCCTTTTTCCATGAAAATCTCAAAGTGGGTAAACTGCTGGGGAATGTGGGAGCATCCAAGCATCCTTTGCTGTGTCTTTCTTCTAGCACAGATGTAACCTGGGAGCAGAGGTGGTTTTATATTAAAACATTTTTTATTAATTCCCCACCTCGCTCTCTTCTCCAGTGTCTCCCCTGGGTCTATACTGCTGACTGTCTCCATGGTATCCGAGCTGCTTCCCTATAAATCCATATTCCAGCAAGGAATGAACTTCTCGGGGTCTGGTATTTATCACCTCTTTAATTGAAGAGGCATTTCTGAGGATGGGAAGAGGGAAGGGAAGCACCAGAGCTCCCGGAGTGTTGGAATGTGCCCTACAACTGCCGGGCTGTGGGCTCGGGATGATCCCTGCTCCTGAGCAGGAGCCAGGATGGAATCTCCACCAACATGGAGGTGGTGGCCATGGATGCAGTGTTACAGCCATCAGAGCAGAGGTGCTGGCCATCGAGGCAGAGGTGGTGGCCACCAATGGAGAGGTGGTGACCACCAGCGTAGAAACAAAGACCGTCAGTGTAGAGGTGATGGCCACCAGCACAGAGGTGTTGGCCATGAATGGAGAGGTGATGGCCACTGATGTAGAGGTCACTAGGACAGAGAGGTGGTGGCCACCAGTGTGGAGGTGGTGACTGTCAATGTAGAGGTGTTGGCCACTCGTGCAGGAGTAATGGCCATCAATGCAGAGCCTGTGACCACCAATGTAGAGGTGTTGGCCACCAGCGCAGAGCTGATGTCCGTCAGGATTGCAGAGAGGGGTGAAAAACCCCAAAGGACGGAAGAGGGATGAGGCTGTTTTCCCGTGGAACAGCAAAAACACCCAGAGGCAGCACTCCAGCTCTTCCTCCCTCATCCCAAATTGTTCCTCTGCGAGCTGCCTTGGCTTTGCTCCTGCTGCTGATGTCTCCAGCCCACATTGGGAATGCAGAGTGTTTACAAAGCAATTTGGGATTTGGCTTGCTTGGCTGAACACTTCAAAAACTCATTTTGAATTAAGAGTGGCATCTGCAGCAGGATGGGGCTGGGCCCATCCTAATGCCGGGAAAGGCACTGGGATGTGGATGTGGATGTGCCATGGGATGAGGTGAAGCCCTGAGGACCCCCAGAAGGATTTCTGCATCTCTGTCTCAGCCACTCCTCAGCTCTGGATGGCATTTGGTCACCCCATGGCACTGGGGCACGTGTCACCGACCTGCTCTGCCACCAGGTGGGACGGAGAAGTTTGGGAGAAGGCAGCAAGAATTCCTTACGAATTTTCACTTCAGCGCTGAATAACCCAGGATCCATCTGAAGATGCAAATTACCTGCCTTGTTTTTGGCGTCGAGTGCAAACATTTTGTGGCCTTGTCATGCACAGCTGTGTCCCTCAAAGCCACGCTCAGCAGGGACCTCTCCGAGGCAAAGGCAGAAGGCTCGGAGCGCGCCCCGCGCCGCTCTTTGTCCTGCCCGAATGGGGAGCGACTGGGGAACGGGGAGAAGCGGAATTGTTGAGCTGTGCCATGAAAAGGTTCTGCAGGTGGTGGCTGAATGGGCTCAGGTGCTGCACAAAAGGTATCGGCTGGGCTTTATCTCCGCGTTGGCAGCTCCTTATCCAGCAAGAAAAGTCGGATGTGAATTCATCCAGAGCTGTCATTCATCGAGGGGAGGGGAGAAGCACCTGGGCTGTTTGATGGCTCTGAGGAGCAGAGGTGACAGGGACACGTCCTAGTGCCACCAGCCCGGGTCTGGCTGTTCTCCTGCAGCAGCTCCATCCGCTGGGAAGGATTTGGAAATCCTGGAAATGAAGTGGAAAGATGGGAATCTTACCAGCAAAGGGCGGCAAGCTCCGCTCTTGGGGTTATCTCAGCAGTTCAGATAGGCAGAAATGTGAGGATTTTCCTCTAAACAACTCTTTCCCAGGAAACCAGCTGATCTTAACTCGCTTCAGGGCTGGAATCCAACCCCGTTCCAGCGCTAATCCACTCATTGCATTTCCAGTGTCAATTTGTGACCAATTCAGATCACAGGCAACCTGCTGTAAAATGGTTTTCTCTGGGAGAAAACGTGTTTTCCAGGGATTGAGAAGGGCTAGGGGGACTCCTGTGTGTGCAGACAGGTCATGGAGGTGGCAAAAGGCTGTGGTGTGGCAGAGCTTAAGCTTGGTGGGTTTAGGTAGCAAATTAGTGCAGAAAAATGAAGGTGGTGGAAGGACAATTCATGTCCTTTGTTACTCTGCACATTTTGATTCGTTACAGGTACAGAAACCCAAGGATTTTATCACTGATTTCCAAGTGCTCACATCCTAATCTCCAGGTAGTTGTTATTTGACTGCAGTCGAGGCGTTGCAGGAGATGGGAGGTTCAGAGGGAGCGTGTTTGTGTCACAGCTGCCTCGGGGCTAAATCCAGCCGGGATGCTCAGGGACGTGCTGGGACACCTGGGCAAGGAAAAGCATCCCTGAGGAGGCACTTGCTGCCCTAAATCCCCACTCGTGTCCAGCAGGACAATTTCTAACACTCCCAGTGAAGAAATACTGGGAAGGGTACTGTTGTCTATTCCAAACCCCGTGGGATACGGGATTGATCCCAATTCTGTTTCACTGCTTCTCCTGAAAATTCTGCTCTCTGCCCGTGGAGTGATGTGGAGCTGGAGGATCCTTTGTATTCGTGAGCTTCTGGAGTCTGGGGTTCTTCTGGGTTTCATGGACTCATGGAGTGGTGTGGGTGGGAAGGGACCTCAAAGCTCATCCCATTCTGCCTTGGGCAGGGACATCTTCCATTATCCAAGGTTGCTCCAAGCTCCATCCAAGGTGTCCCTGCCCATGGCAGGAATCATATGATCCTTAAAGTCCCTTCCAACCCAAACCATTCTGTGATTCTCTTTTGTGATTCTGTGATGATTTTTGGCCAAAAAGGACAAAACCTCTCCCAGGGGATGAATCCAAACCAGTGCATCCTGGAATTCTCAGGGCAGGAGGAACTGGGTGAGGGGAAAGCAGTGGAGCCAAGCTGGGGGAGAGCAGTGGAATGAAACCTCGGAAGTTTTAATTTGTTAACCAGAACAGAATCAAATCAACAGCTGCAGTCACCAGACCTCTTTAACAAGCTGTGTGTTGGGTGTTTTATTTCCCAGGCACAGGTATCCAGTCTCATCTTTCCAAAGTTGCCTGGAATGAGCGTGGGTGGATAGAGAAAAGCAAAAAAAAAGCTCTTTTTTGTGGGCGGGAGTCGAGGCAGCAGCCACCCACGTCCTCCATTATGATATTCAAATGTCAATATATTTTTAATTGGTTTATATCCATCCCCCCCCTCCCCATCCAGCTGCCTTTGGTAATTAAGGCTCTGTAAATAGATTTTACTGTAATTGGTATGAGAAGGAAAATTGGAGGACATTGTACAGTGCATGGGGTTGGGTTGGGGGATTTTTTTTTTTTTTTTTTCCCCTCCCTGTCTTTCGTCTTTTGACTCATTTTGCATCTGTGAGCTCTGTATCCCGATGGAGGAGGAGGAGGAGGAGGGAGCCACGGCCGGCTCTGCACAAAAACTCGGAAGCAGAAGGATCAGGTGGTTTGCTCCGGGCTGGGACACAGGGAACAGCCAGGAGCCAGCCCAGGCTGTCCCTTGTGGCACCACGGTGGTGCCACCAGGACACGCCAGGAGCAGCGAGAGCTCCCTCCCAGTGCCAGACTGGGAGAGCTCCCAGTACCCTGCAGGATCTTCAATCTGCCTCGAGCCAAGATCTGCCAAAATCTGCCCCAAATCCTGTGAGGATTTACGGTTCCCTGCTTTGTAACTCGGGGCTGTTTCTCCAGGAGGGTTTGTAACTCCTCTTTCCCTTTTCCTGTTCTTCCAGCCTGTGTAAAGGACGGACCCTCTACTCCGTGGTGAGGGACGCCAAAATTGTCCTGGATGTCAACAAGACGAGGCAGATAGCGCAAGAAATTGTGAAGGTATGGTCTGGTGGGGTCTGGATCTGGCAAAAAATCCAGCCAAGAGCCCAGTCCAGTCATTCTGGGGAGCTGGAGAGGAGCAGCCGAGGATTATGAGCAGGATAGCTCTGCTTGGCTTTAAAATCCAAGGATTCTGCCAGGATAGAACTCCTTGGCTTTAAAATCCAGGTCTCTTTGACCTCTCTCGTGTGGAATTGGGGTGGCACCGAAGCTTCCATGGGCTCCCCATGCTTGGGGATCTTCCTGACTGCTGCTCCTCTTCCCTGCTGGAATTTCAGGTGTTTAAATCCAACATTGCTGCTCTGAGGGAGTTCCTGGTTGGATATTCCTCTCCTCTTGGAAAAAAAAGTGTAAGAATCATGGAATACAAGAATGGTTTGTGTTGGAAGCTTAAAACTCATTCCACCCCCTACCATGGGTAGGGACATCGTCCACTGTCCCCAGTTGCTCCAAGCCCCATCCAACCTGGCCTTGGACACTTCCAGCATTCCCAGGAATGCTGGAATTCCCTGGAGAAATCCACGCCATGATGCCACAAGGCCAAGCTCACGTACATTTTCCAGAGCTAGGAACTCTTTTCCTTTCCCAGGGATGACTCTGAGTGCATCTTCCACACTTCAGACACGTCCCTGTGAACAATCCCAGGAGGATCCTCCTGTGGCAGGGCAGAATTTGGGTCCTGGGCCCTCACAGCTTCCCAAGGGATGTCAGAAGCCACACTGAGGTGTTGAGCTGCCTGCCAGAACGGAGTGCTGTGATTCCAAACACATTTATCACCAAAAACATTTGGCACAGGCTCTGCCATGGGAGCTGTGACACTGCCCCCGTGCCCTGCTCAAGGTCAGCCAATGCTTCCACCCTGGAGCCCAAACCTGGAGCTGATCCCACATTTAACTGTGGGAAAACAACAGAAAATCTGGTTTTCTGGCAGATCTTAGCTCCCCTTAAATATTCAAACCCAGGTTAAAAGTAGAACATGTTCAGGAATATTTCCTGGATGGTGCCTTTTCCCTGGACGGTGCTTAGGCTGTATCTTATTAAACAGCCTAATTTGTGTTTATTTAGACACAGTTTTAACTTTAAATCCCCTCAGTTCTCCTGGACTCTCCAGGCAGGAGCTGAAAGGTGAGGACAGCCTGAGCCTTTTCCTCCCTCAGAGCCAGAGCCTGAGCTGGGGGTGCCTGAGGCAGCCCAGAGCCTCTCCCTTCTTAATTCCTACTCCTGATCCGTGTTTTCCACCTCTTAGTCACGGATTTTCCCCGCTGAGCAAACACTTGAAGCATCACAGTTTAGCCTTGTATTTTTCCCCCTTTTTGAGCTCCGGGCTTTTGCCTTCCAGATGTTCCCAGTGGGAAGAGCAGCTCAGTTCAGCCCCTTTCCCTGCGTGGGTTCATTGCTCCATGCGGGTTTCCAGGATGAGGCCGAGAGATTTTTCTGCAGCTGGTGCCTGTCAGGAACAGGTTGGAAACCTCCAGCTCTGTGGTGTTGTGAGGCAGAGGGACTTTGTCTCCACCCCAGATCCCTGGAGGAATTAGCAGAGCTCCAAAG
>VYXF01004082.1:72226-83019 GCA_013397295.1 Polioptila caerulea
CTCTTTGACCTCTCTCCTGTGGAATTGGGGTGGCACCAAAGCTTCCATGGGCTCCCCATGCTTGGGGATCTTCCTGGCTGCTGCTCCTCTTCCCTGCTGGAATTTCAGGTGTTTAAATCCAACATTGCTGCTCTGAGGGAGTTCCTGGTTGGATATTCCTCTCCTCTTGGAAAAAAAAGTGTAAGAATCATGGAATACAAGAATGGTTTGTGTTGGAAGCTTAAAACTCATTCCACCCCCTACCATGGGTAGGGACATCGTCCACTGTCCCCAGTTGCTCCAAGCCCCATCCAACCTGGCCTTGGACACTTCCAGCATTCCCAGGAATGCTGGAATTCCCTGGAGAAATCCACGCCATGATGCCACAAGGCCAAGCTCACGTACATTTTCCAGAGCTAGGAACGCTTTTCCTTTCCCAGGGATGACTCTGAGTGCATCTTCCACACTTCAGACACGTCCCTGGGAACAATCCTGGGAGGATCCTCCTGTGGCAGGGCAGAATTGGGGTCCTGGGCCCTCACAGCTTCCCAAGGGATGTCAGAAGCCACACTGAGGTGTTGAGCTGCCTGCCAGAACGGAGTGCTGTGATTCCAAACACATTTATCACCAAAAACATTTGGCACAGGCTCTGCCATGGGAGCTGTGACACTGCCCCCGTGCCCTGCTCAAGGTCAGCCAATGCTTCCACCCTGGAGCCCAAACCTGGAGCTGATCCCACATTTAACTGTGGGAAAACAACAGAAAATCTGGTTTTCTGGCAGATCTTAGCTCCCCTTAAATATTCAAACCCAGGTTAAAAGTAGAATATGTTCAGGAATAGTTCCTGGATGGTGCCTTTTCCCTGGACGGTGCTTAGGCTGTATCTTATTAAACAGCCTAATTTGTGTTTATTTAGACACAGTTTTAACTTTAAATCCCCTCAGTTCTCCTGGACTCTCCAGGCAGGAGCTGAAAGGTGAGGACAGCCTGAGCCTTTTCCTCCCTCAGAGCCAGAGCCTGAGCTGGGGGTGCCTGAGGCAGCCCAGAGCCTCTCCCTTCTTAATTCCTACTCCTGATCCGTGTTTTCCACCTCTTAGTCACGGATTTTCCCCGCTGAGCAAACACTTGAAGCATCACAGTTTAGCCTTGTATTTTTCCCCCTTTTTGAGCTCTGGGCTTTTGCCTTCCAGATGTTCCCAGTGGGAAGAGCAGCTCAGTTCAGCCCCTTTCCCTGCGTGGGTTCATTGCTCCATGCGGGTTTCCAGGATGAGGCCGAGAGATTTTTCTGCAGCTGGTGCCTGTCAGGAACAGGTTGGAAACCTCCAGCTCTGTGGTGTTGTGAGGCAGAGGGACTTTGTCTCCACCCCAGATCCCTGGAGGAATTAGCAGAGCTCCAAAGGCTCTCCCCATGCACCAAAGGGAATTCCTGGAGAAGTCCAGCCCTGTCACAATGCCATGGCCTGACCATGTGGCCCATTCCTGCTGAGGAGCAGCTTCCCAGCCTTTCCCATCTTTCCCCACCAATCTCCAGCAGATGTTTTGGTGGACTTGGAAGTGGCGGGTGTTGGGAAGCGAAGGAAAATCCCAACACCTTGGTTTGGGTGGGCTTGGAGCTGCCTTGTTTGATTTTATCCTTTGAGTCCTGGAATGTGACGGGAGAGCTGCTCAGCTCCTTGGATTGGTGGGTGCAAGGTTCTCCCTCGGGAGGGGAGGGATGATTTATCCCGGGAGTGGCGCCGGCAGAGGGAGCTGGCTTTTCACACAGCCCAGCAAATTAAGGCACTGCTTGGCCCGAGTGTTTCCTCATGGATCATCCCAGAGGCCGGGGTGGCAGGGCTGGAATTTGCCGTGGGATCTGCACGGAGCGAGGTGAGGGATTTTGGGTTTGCTCGGAGAAATTCCTTCAGCACAGGCCGGGCTGTGTTTGAGGATTCCATGGAGATGAGCTCCCCACTGGATGTGGGAGCAAGGTCCCCACGTTGCTCTGGGATCCCATCACCCTCAAACAATGGGAAGGGGCTGCAGAGCATTCCCGTGGCACTGGGGCTCATCCATGGATGCTCAGGGCCCTGCACTGCACCTGGCCAGAGAAACGTTGGAATGTCATTCCTTGCTCCACCCTGGCACTTTCTGGAGGTGACAGTGACATTTGAAAGCTGATTTTTAAACCTTATCATTATTTCCTGTGCTGGGAACTGGACACTCCTAATTAATCCCAGTGCCTGGAATGGTCCTGGCATCCAGCCCCAAATCCTTTCCTTTCTCCAGCATCCTCTGGCAGAAGCTCTTTAGGATTTTGCTCCCCACGGGGCACAGTGAAACCCCCATATCTTGCTGGGTTGGGGTGTTTTTCCGTTTCTTTTCCCACTTTTTCCAGATGGTGGAATTTGGATTGAGCTTCTGGCTCCACATCAGCCGCCAGCTTAAAAATAAATCCTTCTCACACAGCCTGCATGGTTAATGATGATAGATGAAAAGATGAGACTCAGGATGGATGGATCCCCGTGGAATTCCAGTTAATAAATCCCCCTTTTCCAGTGACAGGCAGCCAATATTCCCTCTTAAGCAACAGTTTGCCGGCCTGTTGGGCATTGATCCTTCAGCAGCATCCTGCAGATCAAGTTTTCCCTGAGTCTGCTTAGGAGAGTGAAAAGTGGGACAGCATCAAAATCCCTGCTGAAGTCGGGATAAATGTGTTTTGTCCCCCTCCCCACTCCCAGAATTATCCCGCGGAGCTGAACATCCGCTCCGTGGAGCTGCCGGCAGTCTGCTTGATTTGCCAGCGCTAAACAGGAGAGTTTGGATTTCCCACCCATGGCCTTTTTGTGCCTCATTAGCACTAATTTTAATTAACTGCTGAGCAGTTTTTCCTGGGGGAAAGGAATTAAGGCAGGACTCCTGCGAGGCGCCCGTTTCCAGGCGGATGGGGCTGTCGGAAGCGCCGATGGCTGCGCCAGGGCGATGGGGAGCGGTGACTTATTACCCTCCTCCCCCAGCCCCCCAAAAAACAGAGGCAAAAACATCATCACCATCCATTTCCCAGCGGAGGAGTCCAGGGAAGCGGCTGCCGGGCGAGTTTGGCACTAATTTTTCCTGCAGAATCAATTAATCAGGAAGATGAGTGGGCTCCGTGGCAGCTGGGACACCCACTCCACAATCCCACCTCCCTCTAGGAGCCCATCCCAAACCAGGGACCCCTCCAGACACTTTCCCTTCCTGCAGGGCCCTTTGGTGATGTGGTGGAGCTTGGATGTGCCGTGATGGCTCACAGATGCTCCCAGCATCCCATGGGAATGCTGCCACTCCGGCATTACCTGGTTTGTGCTGCTTTTGTAACTTTGGGGTGTTCTCCTCCCTCTGTCCATCCCAGGGAATGGGATACCTGCATGCCAAGGGCATCCTCCACAAGGACCTCAAGTCCAAGAATGTCTTCTACGACAATGGGAAGGTGGTGATCACCGACTTCGGGCTCTTCAGCATCTCTGGAGTTCTCCAGGCGGGCAGGTAGGAGGACATGGACATACTGGAGTTCCTTCCCGTGCCCTAAAGCTGGGAAAGATCCTGAAAAATCCCTCTCTGAGTGCCTTTTTGTGTCCCCAGCCTCGGCAGACAGGAGTTCAAGAGGCCTCAGAGTGTTGTGGGGCTGCTCTGTTTGAAGGGAGCTGGTTTTGATCCGTAGGAAGGAACTCGATGCCACGTGTGAGAATTCCCCTCTGGAATTTTGGTTCAGAGAGGCAAACTGTGCCTCTGGGCCCAACCTCTTCCCATGGGATGCATCATTTCCATGGCCAAGCCACCCTGCAGCCACCCAGGAGATGCTCCTGTGGCAGAGGGGCTGGTTCATTCCTTGGTTTTTCCCTTTCCATTGTTAAAATTCCCTGGCATCTACTTCATCTCCTGGATTGAGTGATGCCATCCCTGTGCTGTCCCTGCTCCAGTGACATTCTGGGAATTACAGACATCTGGCCGTGGTGTCTGTGCTGGGCATGGAGCAAGACATGGAAAATGAGAGCCAAGCTTGGGACTTCCACAACATTGTGACATTTTGGGGTCTCGGAGAGTTTAAAATTGAAGGTTTTGGTAAATGTTCCTTATTAGATTTCTTTTCCCTATGCTTTGGGAGGTTTTCCAGATGTAGGAATGGCAGAGAAAAGAGTTCCAGCAGCTGTGGGAAGAAGGAAAAGCAAAGCTGGAGGGAAAAGGAAACAGAAGTGGGGAAGGAATAACAGAGAGAATATTTTCCATTTTTTAAAGTGAGGAATAAGAACATGGCTGACTCTTCCCACCTTTCCCATCAAATCCTTTGTGCTGGATTTCCCACTAAGCCCTTTGTGTTGGGAGCAGCACACCCCAAGCTTGGGCAGTTTTCTCCTGCTCCTTCCATCTCCATGGCAAAGATGCTTAGGAGATAAAAAGCCTTTTGGAAATGATGGGTTTTTTTCCCTATTTCCCAATCTCAAAGGATTAGAGGAAATGGCAGTGGCCGCCTCTCTCCATCCCACACCATGCACTCCTAGATTTTCCACTCTGCCTGGATAAATATCAATGGATTTTAGCACAAACTTGGCCAAAAACTTTGAAAGCTGTGGCAAAGTGGGGTTTCCCTCTGGTTTGGCAGCTGGGTAGGGAGTTTGGGATTCAGGGCCTGCCAGGAGGAAGGGACAGCTCATTCCAGCAGGGAATGAGGATTTGGGCAAAACTGGCCAAGTTTGGCCAGGAATCTTTGCTGTGAAGGTCAGAGATGCTCTGGAGATGGAATGAGGAATGGGGTTTCTGATGGGGGGGCTGATGTGTGGCCACCTCTGCCCGAGACTTGGATGTGCCTTGTGGATTAGAATCCAGGAGGTGGCTCAGGAGAGGAAGGATGGCCAGGAAAGCAAGGCTGGGTAGAAATGAGCAGGAAATGGAAAATGGAAATGGGAAAATGGAGCAAATGAGAAAATGTGTGCCCTGGGCTGCTGGTAGCACGTGTTTCCTGCTGGAGGAGAGCTGAGAGAACAGCGGGGATCCACGGCCACTGTGAGTTTTGAAACAGGAATTTCTGCAGGTCTGATCTCCCCTCTTCAGGGTGGGTTTTTGCTGGGGTTTGTTGTCTCTCAGATGAAGACAGGAGATAAAGCCCAATTTTGGATCCTTAGAGGCTTGGAAAGACATCTCTTGAGAAGGAAGCAAATTTTTTGGAGGTCAGGTTAAGGGTGGTGACATTTCTTCAGCTGGTTTCGCTGGGGTTAAAACACTTCCTGCAGAGATTTGGTGACCTGGGGTCTCATCCTGCTGAAATCAGATTTAGTCCTCCTTTATGGAAATGTTCTTGGGCTCAGTGGGGCTGCTCTGGGATTAGGAGGAGCAGGGTGGATCTTGAGGGGTCTGAGGAGCTCCTCGGCTCCTGCTTGTGCCCTCGGGGTGCCTTGGAAGATGCTCAGCTGGGTGAGGTTGTAAAGTCAGGCAAACTTTGGTCATAAACCCTTAAATTGCTGTAACTGAGCCACCTCTGGGATCCCATTAATTAAAGCCCAGCCCTCCTTGCTGGGAGCTCATAACCCACAGAAGCTTTGCCAGGGGGGAGCTGTGCACCCCAATCCAGTCCCTGGAGCATCCCGGGGCTGCCTGTGGAACGCCACAGCCCTGACATTTTGTTTCAAGGAGCAGAAACAAAAGCCCCAGGAGCAAACCCGGCCTTGCTGAGGGCGCAGGAGCAGATCCAGGTGCTGCCCACTGCATCCCGCCACTTCCCGGGAGGGAGAGGCAGGCACAGGCAAGGACGACAAGCCGGAGCCTTTTTAATTGCCCGGGTGCTTAATGCCGGTTTGTAATTAGGAGCTGCAGGGTGGCGGGAGGTGGCTGGGCAGCTGAAAGCCTCCCCTGTGTGCCCAAGTGCTTCTGCCGTGGCTCCAGAGGGTCCGAGCCGCGCCGGAGCCGCTGATTGCGGCGGAGACCCCAACGCCAGGGAGGAGAGGAGCCATCGGCACCCCGGAGGGGACAAGGAGGCTTCGGCAGAGATTCCTGGGAGTGGCACCGTCCTTCCCTAGGCAGGAGGGTCCCTCTGGGCACTGCCAGACCTGAGACTGGGACTGGGAATGGCTTTGCAGGCAGGAGGATCCGGATGGTGCCATTTGGGGATTTTGAGATGGCTTTGAGGTGGGAACCCCATCCCTGTGTCAGGAAAATGAATCCACAAACACCAGAGGTTTATGTCCAAAAAGGAGACAGAGGAGTCCTTTTACTTTATTCCAATAAAGGGAGAGGCCATGGGGCAATTCCCCTGGGGTCTCTCAAGGTTTTGGAGGACACAGGCTCCCTTTTATCCCAATTTCCAGCCACATTTTCCTCTCTCTTTCCCCACTGGCTGAGGGACTTGAGAGGTTCAGACTTCCCAAACACCTGATACCTAAGATTTCCCTCTAATGTATAAACTTCCTTTTTAATGTTTAATTCTCATGGAATTTATGATTGTTTCCCATTGTTTCTTTCATCTTCCAATATCCAATTTCATTTATCAGCAGACCAACAGTTTGTTTGTAAAGGCAGAGATCTTTTTTCCATTCATCAACCAGTGGAATCCTTCCCATTGCTTCCTCTCTCTCTCAGCGCTGGTTTTATCTACCAGCAGCCCCACAGCTCGTTTGGAAAGCCAAATCCTTCATTCCTCTCACCTGGATGGTGTCCCATGGGATTTTGGCCCCAGGGTGACATTTAGGAGGACAGATGACCCCACAGCCATACCTTAGCCCCGTTCATCCCCATCTTTGGGAGGGTTCCAAACACAAACAGGGAGAGATTCCTGGCAGGAGCCAGCAGCCTCTTCCTTCTCCAGCCCAGCGTGACGTGGGACAGTTTTGTTCCCTCCTGCTGCTGAGCTTGGGCTCACACGATGGAGCTGCTTCAGGTGTCACCACTGCTGATGATCCAGGGATTTTGAGGCCAGCAGTGTATCCCAGGTGCCTGCTGGAGGATTTGAAGCATGGGGAAGTCACCAAAGTCATCCTCAGCTGTTGGCCAAAGGATTCCAATGTGTTTATCCAGAGCAGGGGGAGCCTGCCTGGGGAGGTGGAGGAAGGAGAGAAGAGGTGAAATGAGGGGTTGTTATAAAGCCAGGCTGCTCCCATGGGAGATACCATTGGAGACTTGGACTTGGAGGGGCTGCTTTGGGGCCAAACACCCGAAAACACCAATTCCCAGGCTGTGACTTTGGGGTGGGTTTGCTCAGAAGAGGTTCTTTGTGGTCCCCAGCCCAACTTCCTGCTCCCACCACAGTGGAGCTGCTGGGGGAGTTCATCCCCACTTTACCCCGGGTCCTTGAAGGGGTTCTGGTGCAAAGGGCACAGCAGGAGCCCCAGCAGACCCTAAATCCCCATCACCAGCCTGGAAGAGCCAAAGCTCCCCTTGAGCACTGTCCTGTGCCCCAGTTTGGTCCTGCTGCCTGGCGAGGACATTTCTCAGAGCAGGGTTAAATCCTGACATTGCAAGGATGACATGGGAAAAACCAGGCTTAAAAACCTTGGGAAGAGGGTGGGAAGTTGCAGGCTGCTCCCTGGGGATGTGGTGACGCTGTCCCCCAGCTCTGGCTCCATGTCCTGTCAGGAGCCACCATCCCATGGCCCAGTGTTGTCCTGCTGCCTGGCAGGGACAACTGTGCCAACATTCCCAGAGCGGGGTTAAAACCTGACTTTGCAAGGATGACGTGGGGAAAACCAGGCTTAAATCCCCTGGGAAGAGAGCGGGAGGGTGGATGTTGCTGTCTGGGGAGGTGGTGGTGCTGTGCCCGGGGCACCCACAGCTCCGTGTCCCGGCAGGAGGGGGAACAAGCTGCGCATCCAGAACGGCTGGCTGTGCCACCTGGCACCCGAGATCATCCGGCAGCTCTCCCCGGACACCGAGGAGGACAAGCTGCCCTTCTCCAAGCACTCGGATGTCTTTGCACTGGGGTGAGTCCTGGGGCACCGCAGGGGGCCGGGAGCAGGGAGCTGGCATGGCTGGGTGTCCTGGTTTGATCGTCAGGTGTGTGCTGAGGAAGGGAGGAGCCTCCCTTGGAATGGAGAATGGAAACCCCCTCCCTCTGAATTATTATAATTTTGAAATTAAGGGGCTCTCAGGCAAAGATATGGGGATAGGAATGACAGTTCTTTATTAGGAGAACGAAAATGCAGTAATCCAGAAAAACAAACCCACTGACAGTCAGGATCCAACCTGACCCACTGTGGGTCAGGGGTTGGTGGCAGTGCCATTAAATGGGGGCTGCAGCCCTCCTGCAGTGGCAGATGCGGCTCTGTTGGAGCAGGGATCCTGTGGAAAGGTGGAGTTTTCCTCTGAAGGTGCAGTGGAGATAGATGGGCCTGTGTCCCTCTGGGAATGCCATGGCAAAGGCTGCTTGGTGTCCCAAATCTCAGATTTTATCCAGGTAGGAATGCTGGGCTCCTTCCCTGAGTGCAGCATCTCCCAGTGGGATGCTGGGATTTTCTCAGCCCTGCAGGGAGACTCAGTGACCCACGAGCAGAAGACCTGTGCCTGGATGAGGCTGGGTCCTGGAAGAGATCAAGAAACTGCCCCAGGTGTTTTTTAACAGCTGGGCCATGCACAGAGGGGTACCCCAGCCCCTGCCCCAGTGTCAGACGCTGGGACAGAACACACAGTGCTGGGGACAGCTGGCACTGCCACCCCAGACATTGGGTCAGGTGGGAGCTGCTCCAGGCACAGGGGGGTGAGGGTGCTGTTAGCTTGCCTCAAATCCAAGGGGACGCTTGGATGGAATTCCCATCGCTGGGTTGGGAGAAGCTTCCTGCTTTGAGAAATTTCGAGTGAAACCATCCCTAAATCACCAAATTCTCCTGTTTTAGACTAGGCTGGCTCTGGGTAATGGGACCCAGAGTATCCTGAGGATGCCAGCCTGGGGATGCAGGGGGTAGGGATGGGAACACAGGTCTGGGAGCCCCTGGACAGCCCAATTCTCTCCAAATTACCAAATCCTCCTGTTTTGGACCAGAGTGGTGCTGGGCAATGGGATCCAGAATATCCTGGGAATGCCCCTGGCATCATCTCTCCCCTGCATCCTCCTGGGGTGGGAACTGATGAGAAGGTGCTTGGATGATGGATGGGAATGCCAAAGGTTGGGGACACAGCTTTGGAGCCCCTGGATGCCCCAATTCCCCCCTCCAGCCACGGCAGGGGCTGATGGTGGTGCCGGCTCTACGAGGAGTTGCCAAAAGCCGAGAAAATGAGAATTCTAAAGTTTTCCTCAGCAAACCAGTTCATTCCTCCTGCCCTTTTTCTGCCCACAAACCTCCCTGAGGGCACGAGCCCAATTCCACCTCACCAAACCCTTCCCGAGGCGGACGCAGATTTTTCCCAGAGGATTAATTTTCTCATGGATACCTCGAAGGTTGTGGGATTAGGGAGCGTGGGCCCGTTATCCAAGGCAATATTCCCATCAAACCCACAGTAATTACAGCTGGAAGGGTCTGGCTCTTTTTTTTTTTTGCCCTCCCTGAGGTACAACTTCAGCACAGAAATAAAAAGGTAATTAAAGGATCGCATCCAACTAAGGGAGAGTGGGTGGGGAGACGTAATTTTTCCTTTTCTTCCTCAAGTGTGAGCTGTGCCCTTATGGAAAGCGTGAGTTTCCTGAAAAGATGAAAAAGTTTCCCCATGTTTTCCCTCTTTCTTGTTTCTGCTGCCCTCCATCAAGCCCGGGAGGCTCAGGGTTGATCCGGAGGGGTCACTTCCCTCCAGGGATTTGGGCATCAGGGACAGCAAGAGGAAAAGATCCTTTAAGGATGACAAAAACCCCCAGTGACAAACTGGAATTAATGCCTTAAATGTGTTAAATCCAATCTGAGGGTGCTTGGATGCTCCTCCTGAGGATTTTGTCCTGTGCCCACTGGATCTGCCCCTCTCCAAGCCCCCCATTCCTCTGCACCCACATAATTAATTAACCCACATTATCCTTTTTTGGGGGGGATTTCCAGCCAAACTGTGCAAAATCAGAAGATTTCCAATTCCCGAAATCAGGGACCTTCCCTAACCAGGAGGAATCTTCTGTTTATCAGACAGATTTTTCCACCCTGATGTCATTTTGACCCAGGATTTTGCTACTTTAATAATCACGAGAGCATCCCAGGGAGGGAAAAGCAGGTCCAGGGAATTTGCCTTGGACAATGGGGCTGGCATTGTGGGAATCCAGGCTCATCCAGGCTCCGGGTGCCAGAAAATGATGATGCAAAACTTCCAAGCAGTAGCGGGGGTAGAAAACCACAGGAGTGCTCACCAGTTCCATTGGTGATGCCCTTGTTTTGGGATATTCCCTTGGATTTGGGATTCCTCACAGAAAAGAGGGCTTGGCTTAGAGATGAGAACAGGAGCAGATGGTCAGGGCTTCACGTGGCCATCACCTGGTGAAGACACCTGGGATGGTTCATGGCACAGCTTGGATGGATTTTTGGAGCTCGGAGAGCTTTTTGGATGAGAGAAAGGGAAAAGCTGGAGTGAAAGTGAATCCTTGGGCTCATCCCTTCCCGGATTTCTGCGGGAATGGTGGCAGCTGGATTCCCACCATCCTCCCTTCAGCTGCTCCATGGGAGGGAGGTGGGACATTCTCACTTGATGGCTCTGCCTGGGCATCCATCAGCCTCTGTCCTCCTTCCTACGGGTTGGGATCTCCCCTGGTGAGAGTCAGGGCTCCCTCCAGGTCAAATTCCTCCTGCTGGAAAACAGGAGACACCTCTGTAACGAGAGCTGAGCACCGCTGGTGTCACCTGGGGTGAAGCATCTCCTGGATGAGGTGGTTCTGGAGCAGGGACAGCCGTTGGATGTGGGTGCAG
>VYXF01004083.1:5991-42243 GCA_013397295.1 Polioptila caerulea
CCAGGGAACCAGTGACAGGATGGGAGGGCACGGCCTCAAGCTGCATTCAGGTTGGACATCAGGAGGAATCTCTTCACAGAAAGGGTGATTAGACTGTGGGATGGGCTGCCCAGGGAGGTGGTGGAGTCTCCATCCCTGGAGATGTTCAAGAAGAGAACCGGACATGGCACTTGGTGGACATGCTGCTGTTTGGTCAAAGGCTGGAATGGATGATCTTGGAGGTCTTTCCCAACCTCAGTGCTTCTGTGATTCATGGATGTTAGTTATGTGAATGCCACTGGATGTCTGTGTGCTCAGCACTAACACACTCTCCTCCTTTGGAGGCTGCAGTGGCCATGTGGGGCTGAGTTTCACTGAGCAGTCTTTGCAAAGCAGTGAAAAATGAGGAGTCCTGCATGACCTAAATGAACTGGTGATTGCTAAAAATGTCACAAAGCGTGATGTGCAGCAGAACTAGGGTAAACTTAAAAGTGGTGATTTTTAAATGAGGAATGGAAAGGATGACAGGGAATAATAGTAAAGGGACAGAGCAGATATGGACCCAAGGAAGGAAAGAGAGAGACAAAGAGAAAATGCCAGAGGAATAAGGGTGTTGAGAATGTGTCCCAGCATAACAAGGAAAAGTAGTTTTTATTTTCCTCTTGTCTTTCTCCATTGGACTTTTCATTCATTCAGCTTTTTCCCAGTTTTTCTTCCTTTTTGTTTTGCATTCACTTTCTATCATTATCTTACAACATCCACTTACCAAATCCCTTACTCCAAAACCCAACTCCAGAAAATGCAAAGGCATGTCTGCAATTCCTGCATATGTCTTTTTATGGTTTGGTGGAAGTTTCAGATCAGTTTAAAATTAGTGCTAGTGATGACTAGGGACAATAGACACCAAAGATCATCAGATCACTTCCCTGGGGACTGAACACCTGACCTTTATCTTCAAAAAAGAGAAAGCTGCCTCATTTGAGGAGCTAAAACCCTGGTTTTATATTTTGAATCGTTGGAAAGAAGGGGTAATCTCTGCTTGAGATGTACAGGTCTTGATTTGTGTGTGCAGGCTCAAATACCAGAGCTTCCAAAAAAATTACCTTCTCAGAGAAATTCAGACTTTCCTAAATTTATTTAGTCATCTTGCTCTACAACGTAAAATGCTGTTTTCCTTAGTGAGTGCCTCTGGAATTTTTATCACCTTTCCAAACAAAAGATGTGATAATCATGGGTGAGAGAGAAGAAATAATAGAAGAAAATCTCCTCAGACTAGATAATAATGAAGATTATATCTTCACAAACGAATAGGGTTTCAGCTAACAATCTGAATAGAATGTGATAAAAATAAAGTTTAAAAGTTAAGCTTTTCCACTGATTCTTAATGAGGTGTATGAAACTTGTTCTTATAAAATGGGGTAAGTATTTTTGGTTCTGCTGTTTCAAGCACCATCTTACACGTAAAAATGTTATAACTTGCATCAAAATGCAGCAATAAAAATACAGTTCTTAAACATTTCCCTTCCATGAACTGTAATGATAAGTAAGAAATACAAACTGAATTACTTATAGGTCACTTTACAGCTTCCACTTATCTTGCATTATTTACTGGATTGTGAGGTTAATATTTCCTCAGCACCATTTGAAATGGTCCCCTATTACAGCAGTGTAGTTGGGGGAAATCTGCAGTAAAGCCTGTAATACTTACCTGTTTTAAGAAATGTGAAATAATTACATGAAATAATTTGCATAGCACAACATAGCACAGCAGTTTCAGGACAAGGATAAAATCAAGACACATATTTTAATAACCTGCACAGTAGATTGTACTGCCTCAAGCTTAAACACCTGAAGCAGAAAACACCACTTTGATTTGAGAGCAAATATTTCATAGACCTTGTGCTCCCCTATAATTTAAATGTTCAAAAAAGAAATATGTAAGGGTTTTACCACCTAATTTTCTCCCTGACTATAATGTGAGGCTGGCAGCATTTCTTTTCTCCTACTGTTCCTTTTCCTGTTTTTGTTCCCATTACATTATTGAAGTGGACTGCTTATGTATTTATGCAATATGTTGCATGAAGGAGTCTCATCTGGATTGTAAAACAATAAATCAAAATGACAAAACCAACCAATTTCTAAATGGCATACACTTAGATACCTCCAACTTTGTATAAACCTATAAAAGAAGACTTTTAAAGAGACCTGTCTAGAATATTATTACCAGAGGCATGAAAGCAAGCACATTTTTTTTTTTCTTGTGTATCAAAGCATCTGGAGGTTTTGCTATGAAGTCAGTTTTAAGGGTATCTTCAGTAAAATCAAGGCTTGAGTTAGGACAGTAGTGCAGCTTTGGCAGTAGGACAATGTGGTTATAAATGAAAATATATTTTAAACATGATGGGAACAAAAGGCTAAAGAACTATTAATAGTTACTGTAGATTAATCAATTATGTACTGTTGTAAGCAATCTATTAAGGCTGTGAGACACATTATCCATCTTTTTCCAAATGCTTGTGTCACTTACAGATGTGCTTGCTGTCATTAGTAACAAGTACTGTTCATATTTGTTTATAAAAGCAGTTAGTGCTTAGTGTTTTATACATTTCCATGGAAATTCTGACTGACCTGGACTGATTTCAGATAAGTCATGCTTTAAATTGAGAAGTCCCAGACTAAGTCCTGGATTCTGCCTAAATTGCTGAAGAATTCGTATTTAGTGACTGCGGGCAGGGTTTACAAAGATTAAAGAAAGTCCAGGTAACACTATAAAGGCTTCAGCCATTGCACTTCTGCTCTTGGCTGCTACCAGAAGCCAAGCTGTAACACTGAAGTGCTACACAAAGATAGGAAATAGGAAAATAAATGATGACGTTGACAAACATTCATTGTAGACCAAGCGGATTAACTGACAGAGTGGAACTGTTCTATTATATTCTGTGTTTTGTCTTTTACAAAGCTTGAACTTGTTCATTGCCTACTTTGTCCAGCAAATTTCCCTGTATTATTGAAGATATTTTTTCATAAAATGTAAACATTGTTTTCTTAGTCAAATACCTTTTGTCATATATTCTAATTTCCGAGGGAGTTCTCTTGGGCTCACCTCTTCTGGTGTTGCCACAGGGGAACTGCTTTTAAACCAGCCAAAATTTCCATTAGTTTTCAGAGAGGCTCAGAAGACTGAGGGGTCAGTTTGTTTTTTCAACTTTGTTGGCAGAGTTGACTGCAGCTTCTGTTGGTGCTGGTTTGTATGTGTCTGAGTACTCGTCATTTTTGCTGTTTCTATGGAGTACCAACTGATGGAAAGGGAGAAGTCCTTCTGCCTTTTGGCAGGACAGTTGCCTGCCTTCTCTCTTGAGTGCTGGGGCTTGCTTGCTTTCAATTTAAAAATAACAACCCCAACACTTAAGACAAATCATTTGCTTTTACTTCTCTTAAGGTGCTGCAATATCCATTCGAGCTGTTGAAGAGTTGGACACACACGTTTATGCTTCAGAGTAGTAAGTGCTGCTACCTTGCTGTACTTTCTGCACACTGGCAAATCCCGGTGGCACGATCAGCTCTGGAGCCTGACTACAGAGTGCAGTCAATCCACAACCTTTGATATTCTTGCTTTCGTTGGATAAGTATTTAAGATAATTTTAGAATGTTAATTAGCACATGCCTCGTTGTTTCTAATACTGGATATGCTGGTTACATTTCTGTCTTGAGACTATCAAAAGAAAATGATCTCATACAGTACAAAAATCCCTATTTAATAGGAATGGAAAAGATTAATCATGTGCCTTCTCTCAAATCAGTGAGATTTCATATTAAGAGGAATTTGCCTTTTCGATGTGTTTTCAATAATAGTGTAAAATGGCAGGTGAAGAGAGGAGAGCAGCACGGTTATGCTGAACTAAATTGCGAGTTACTGATCCTGTCCCTGATACTGAAGCTAATTCTGGATGTTCTCGGTTAGAGCGCATCCCTGTGGAGGTGGGGGAGGCGATCAATGGATAGATACGGGGCTGGCCGGTGTGGATGCGAGCAACCCTTCGGTATTCTTAGCCCAGCCTCGGCGGGCAGCGGGCATGCCAAGAGGCTCCGAGCCAAGCACATCGCAGGCGTGGGTGGTCGCTGGGAGCCGAGAGCTCGTCCGCGGTGTCACCCCTCAGGCAAATGGGCGCCCCTGGGTGCGAGCGGCGGCACCGCTGCCCTCGCAGCCCCGCTCAGCGACCGGCGGCGGCCGCCTCCGCCTCGCCAGGCGGGGGATCCTTGGCAGCCAGCGCCGGGCACGGCGGGCAGCGAGGGAGGGAGGCGGGGCGGGAGGCGCCTCTGGGCGAGCAGCGAGGAGCAGGTGGGTCCCGCCGTGTCCCCGCCCCGCGCCCCCGCGCCGCGCCGCTGCCATTGGAGCCGGGCGCTGTCAGTCCCGGGCGGGCTCCGCTCCCCGGCAGGCTCCGCTCCCCGGCAGGCTGCTCCGGGGCTGCGGCTGCTCGCCATGGGAAGCGGCGGCGGAGGGAACAAAGTTTGTAGCCAGGCTCGGGCGCTGGGCTGTGGGCGCCCGTGATGCCCGGGGCGGGGGGCGGCGCCTGAAGGCGGCCGGGCGGCCGGCGCGCCTCGCTGTCTGCTGGCGGCACTGCCGTCGCAAACTTTCGGCTATTTTCATGTACTCAGAGCCAGGATTCTAATTGTCAGCCCTCCCCGCCCCCACCTCTCCTCCTAGGTAGGCGATATTTTTTATTCTGTGGATTAGAGAACTTTTTTGCATGGAAATTTACTGGCTTCGTAGTGGTCTCCGTTTCGGGGGAAAGGGAGGAAAGGATTTCTTTTCATCGCAGCTTATTTTTGTTTTCTGGATCACAGGATTTTTGGAGCTATATGGAGGGATCTCAGGATGGTGTGCACCAGGAAAACCAAAACTTTAGTGTCCACTTGCGTGATTTTGAGTGGAATGACTAACATCGTCTGCCTGCTGTACGTGGGCTGGGTCACCAACTACATTGCCAGTGTTTATGTGAAAGTGCAGGAGCCGATCTCAGAAAAAAAGTTAGAGGAAGACAAAGGGGACACTTTAAGGATTATAGAAAGGCTGGACCATTTGGAAAATGTCATCAAGCAACACATCCAAGGTACCACCTCGCCCCCGCTTGCTCGCCCTCCTCTTCCCTCTCCGCCCGCCGCTCGCATCTCCATCCTCTCCCGCTGTGTGTCGGCTCTGTGCGCCTGTGTCGTGTGTCGGGTCTGTCGCGATCGGCGGAGCCAGCGCCAGCCGGGAAGAGCCAGGGCTGCGCGGAGCGTGCGGGATTGCCGGGGGAGCCCTCCCGGAGCCCGGCCGGGGAGCGGCGGAGCCCGGGGAGCCCTCCCGGAGCCCGGCCGGGGAGCCCTCCCAGAGCCCTCCCGGAGCCCGGGGAGCCCTCCCAGAGCCCTCCCGGAGCCCGGGGAGCCCTCCCGGAGCCGGGCCGGGGAGCGGCGGAGCCCTCCCGGAGCCCTCCCGGAGCCCTCCCGGAGCCCTCCCGGAGCCCTCCCGGAGCCCGGGGAGCCCTCCCGGAGCCGCTCCCACCCGTGGGGCTCGGCCTGGGGATGGACCGAACCTCTCAGCTCCCTGGCTGCCTGTGCCTTCCCCATGCAGGGGTCCGCGGATAGGGCTCGGAGCCAAGAGCCGCGTCCCATCTTACTGTTTTCGGGTTTTGTTTGTTTGTGGGTTTTTTGTTTGTTTTTTTTTAATTTCTATTTGTTATTTTTCAAAATGGTTTGCTGCTAGCGGAATTCTTGTTCTCCTCCTCCTTTGAGCCTGACTCTGCTAGTCCGTGCTGAGTCTCTGTGTTCCTTGGGATGGTGAAGGTTTTCCCTCAGTGCCGCTGTAGTGCTGGGAGCCTCTTGGGATTATAACTGGGGCAGTCTCTCTTTGTGTAATGCCTTTTAATTTGATTGCCTTTTAATGGGTGCCCTGGGAGAAGGGTTGAGGTGGGAAGGCACTGGGAGAGAATGTGATTATTTCCTGTGAGTTTGGGATTTTACATGACTTTTGCTTTACTGGGGGATCTTTAGTGTCTTCCTTTCTATTTTTATCATCTGCATGGCATCCTACCATCACTATCTCAGCCTGACAAGTGAATTGGATGGTAAGGAGGCTTGGGGGTAGGTGAGAACCTGTACAAAATCTAGAGGTACCATCATTTTCTACTTCTGCATAACCTCTACGGAATGCTCAAACCCCAGTTCTAGTCTCTCCTAAATCTGAAAAAGAAGAGTAGGCCATGTGGTGAAGGATACCTATCACCAGTGCCAAAAATCTTGCCCACTTCCAGGCAGCTTTGACCAACTGGTCTTCTGGGAATATGAAGCAAATGGAGCGAGCAGAGTGGGTAATCCCATATTAGCTGGGCTTCCCTGCTTGTCAATACACTTAACTTTGTAGTGCTATTAAAGTCCAGCTAGTTTGCTTTGACTTGTGTTAATATCTTTCTAATAATGGCATATCATAATTAATTTTGTATATGCACTCATTTTCTCAGTCTTGTCATCTTGCTCAAAGGAGTAAAATGCTGCTTTTTATAATTTTTCCCCTTTCTTCCCCAAAGAATGAGTTATAGCAGCTTCTTCAAGTTTTAAGTTCTGTCATGCAGTCCTTAAGTTTTTCTTGATTCGTGACATGGATTTTTAAAAGGCAATGTATTCTTGTCTGTGTGCCAGTGGAGTGCACTGTGGAAGCATACATGAAGGCAGGGATTTTCCAAAAGGCTCTGGCTAAGAGCAAGATACAAAAGTCAATTGACTTCCCTTGCGAGGCTGGAGCACAACTCCTTCAGGTTTGTTGGTGCAAAACTCAAATAGCCTTGTTTACTTTCAAGAAAACCAACAACTATTTTCAAGGAAACGAACCATATTTGTGCCTTTGGTCACTCGTTCTTAGAGTAGTAGAGAGAAGGTGCACTTAAATCAGGGGAGAGTATAGCATGAATTAGAGCATAAGCTTTTTTTTTTTTTTGTGACTATCCATAAGCCAAACCAGATGGTTTTTTCCTCAAATAATGCTTCTTTTAAAGTTGAAGAATGTATTTCAAAATTAACTAAGTGAACAGTTTGGTGATAAGTACTGAAATATTAGGGGGTTAAAAAAAAAAGCTTTACAAGCTTCTCATGCCTTATTGAAACTACTTAGTCTTTAAGATAAATGAATAAAATAAAAATCACAGATTCTTAGCTCAAGGTGGATTTTCTCTGCTTTTATTTGTCAAATAATTATAACTGGGGTTCTCACAGGAATTCCTGTGGCAGATACTGCAGACTTGGGTGTTACTTTAATCAGATTTTGCTTAGAACTGTGAGATGCTGCGAATTCTGGGTCATAGTGCAAAACTCACTGTAGTTACTGAAAGAAATGTCCCAAGCTTGACTGGGTTTGATTTGAACTTGAAGGTCAGCTTTAAGAAATTATATGCTTGAGAGTTGTTGCCAGAAATTGAGTAAACCAGCTGCTGTAATGATTCTAGACATGGTTATAAGGGTTATCTGTAGTTTGCTATTAAACTTTTCCTTGGACCACTTCTTTTTTGTGTTGGAGAAAGGTCTCAATAGCTCAGATGTTCTTCAGTGCTGAGCAGGCATGAAATTAGCATGGGCAATGGAATTACATTCCCTAGTATATCCTGCAAATGCCAGAGAGCTTTAGCTGCTGCATTTTACACCCAGGGTTGCATTAATATTTCATTTTCGTTTGTTTTCTGATTTATTTGTTTGATTAGATGCCATATGGGAATTCCTTTAGCGTGTAAATTGCAATCTTGTGGTATTTTATCAAGTGTCCTGGTTATGAGAAGTAATAAGACGTGCCTTCATATAAAACTCTGTATTTTAAAAAAGACATTTTCACACCAAGAAAAGTATCGGACTGAAAAGAGATTTCCAGATAAGAGAGGTTCAGAGGGAATCAGTGCTGGGATGGCTTGTGTTTGGAAAGAATGGTATGGACAGGGAAATCCCCAGAAAGACCAGTCTTGGGGAGCTAAAGCTCCACCCTGAAACTTGAGCTGCCTGAAGCCTGGGAATCCTGAGTTCCTGGCTTGTGGCCTGATACAGCTCACAAGATGGTTTTGGTCAAGTGACTCTACCTTTTTGCAGTGATGGCAAACTGCAGAATTTTCTGTGGCTGTGTATTGTGGGATTGTGGGATATTTTAATTACATCTGAATGCTCCCAAGCCAGTACCAAGGAGATGCTCCTCCCTCCAGGCCACATCTCCAGTAGGAGGCATCTGCTCCATGCTAGCAGGAAGCCCACTGAGAGAAACTTCTAGTTCCCACCTCCTTTGGAGTTTGCAAACAGGATGGTGTCTTTTTCGAGATTAATTGTGTGTATGTGTTTATGTGTATAAAAGAAACTGAGCAAAGGACCAGATGGGTAGCTTGATGCAAAATGCAGCGCTTTTCATGTCTGACAGAGGTGTGTGGCATGTGGACTGTGTAGTAGCACTGAGCTTTATTCCCAGAAAGGGAATTCCTTTAGAGGGCTGAGGTTAACGAGTGTTAAATGGGATAAAAAAGCTATGTTCTGTTGAGTTCACAAACACCAGACTGGCTCAAAAACCCCCATACGCTCTCACATTATTAAAATCAATATGAGAGTGCTTCAGACAGATCACATCATATCCTTCATCTTAATAATGCATCATGCATTGGCTCTGACACCAAAAACTTGCCCTAAGTTCTATGTGCAGTTGCAAGATCAGGGGAGTGGGCTGGCTGCTCTAAATCTGATACTTAATTTGTATCAGTGACAAAGTGAAAAACACCAGCCAAAAGGGAGAAATGGGCTGTTTTCTGCAGCCTCAGTTTAGGCCATCATAGTTCATAGTTTAATTTTCCTCGAAAAGCTAAGCTATGATTAAATCCATATCACTCAAAACACCCCTGCACATCATCCTGTCTGTCTTATTACACAATGTCATTTTAGTTTTTTTCAGCCTTCCTGGTTTTAATCAGATGATGTTTTTATTGTGGAATTATCTTAAAAGATTATAGGCTGTGGAGTCTATGACATGAACTTGCTTCCTTTCCCCTGCCCCATTCTTCCCTCCAACCCCCTGGACCTAAACAGAATTACCAGGCAGTTAAAGACATAGGCTAGATCTGAATTGAAGTTGTAGCACACAGTTCATTTCTGGACTAGTTGAATTTTTAGTTAAGGTTGATGGATGGGTAGTAAGACATCTGTGTCCTCCCAGGACTTTGTTCCTCCATCCTTGCAAGCTGCTGCATCTGTTCTTATCAGTGGAATATCAGGCACTGTGTGGGCTTGGGAAAATTTGTGAGAGAAGAGTGATTTACATTATCTTTCATTCTGCTGCTTAGAATGACTTGCTGTGTGGATTTACTTGAGCTAATATTAGCTATCCCACAGTTGGATATCTGATCACCCTCTGTGGTCACCTGGGTGAAGGAGAGGTCTCCAGTGAGTGATTCATTCAGTCTCCGTGTCAGGTGTTAGGGTGAAATGATTTGCTCTCAGAAACTGCATGTTTGGAGCTTGGGAACTAGGTCAATCCACGTTCTTAATTTTAGCCTGGGAAAGATTTGAGTAAGTGAATGTCATGTTTCTTACCTACCCTTTATTTCTTGATTGCAAACACAAAGAGGAATGTCTTCTGTCTTTCACAGCCTGGCTGTAACTAACCCTAGCTGGGTTCCATAAAGTCAGCTAACCAGCATTCACATGGCCACTCCAACCTATCCCTTACTCCTGAGGTCCTTTCCTTTTGGGAATAATTAATGGCTAAATCCCCCCATCTTACTTCCCTCAAGCTCAAAAGCAATCAGGCATGTTTATTACTCACTGCAGTGTATTTATTCTACTGGGGAATACTGTTCCCTGGGAGCACTCAGCTCTTCCTCCACTGCAGAGGGCTCTGTGTTCCCTGTCTCTGTACAAGCACAGAGATCTGCTGTCCCAGTGCAGCTAATAAGCAACTACTTGCATATATAAGACAGGCAGGATTAATCCCATTATTTTTCCTCTTTAGACTGTGACTTCTCAAGTCATTCTAGATGGCTGCATGTCAGTGCAGATTAATTGGAATTTAACTTTCATATTCTTCTGTGCTTAGAGATGAGCACACTAAAGCAACCTTAATAGTTATTTCAACTGGAAGACTTAATTTGCTGTAAATTTTCAAGCAACACTGGAGATGTAGGTATTTCAAGGACAATCTACTGAAGACATTATTAATGTTGTTTATTGTGTGTGCTACACCTTGTTTGTATATTATTATTAAAATTAATTTTTGTGCTTTTAATGTCTTTAGCTCCCTTCTAATTATATTCTTGCTGGTTCTTCCACTGAGGGTTTATGTCACTGGGGTTAGGATGCAGTGGGAAAACTACCACTGAGGAGTGGTAGTTTGGCCTTATTAAGGTAACTGGATTTCATTGCTGGATATTGAATGATTCCTTTCATGATTAAAGTTGTTTTCTTTAGAATGAGGTTTCTCTTTTTTTTTGTTTTCCCTTTTCCTGATTGTCATCTAGATTGCTCTGTTTCTTCAGGTTTATACAATGGGAAAGGCATGGCAGATTTATTTGAGATTATTTCTTTTGACAGAAACAAGAAAAGTTTTATTTGGCTACAGAGTGAATGATACCTTTGTAGTTGGGAAGGGAATTCACCTGGATTCCGTTTCCTTCAATCATGACAATTTCTTTAGTTCGCATTAAAATCTTCAACAGAAGGTTAAAAAAATGAATCAGGAGCACAGCTGTGACTTCCATGCTCTCCACATGTTCCCTCATTGCTAAGCTAGGAAAGTTAGCCTTTTTATCTGAAG
Organism: Polioptila caerulea; assembly: GCA_013397295.1. Taxonomy (NCBI): domain Eukaryota; kingdom Metazoa; phylum Chordata; class Aves; order Passeriformes; family Certhiidae; genus Polioptila; species Polioptila caerulea. The sequence goes on from VYXF01004083.1 coordinate 16,772, forward strand.
AAGTTCATTTCTGTTGACATTTGCTACCTCTGTGCAATGGCACAGCCTCAGTGGAAGGAGGGGGCGGATTTTTGGTGCAGTGTTTGAGCAGAGGAGATATGGGCTGAGCAGGGATGGAGAGAACTGTTCCACTTCAGACTCTGCACTCGGTGCTTCATTTGTGCCACTCTGGTGTCACTTTAAGCTGTGTTGCCCAGGCTGGCACAAGCAGCCTACAGCTGTGCAGGGGTTCCAGCAGAGGCCTTTCTTGCCAGCTTGTTATGTCCACTTCAGTACTAATGAGTGATTTTTGTCTGTATGACCAGAATAGAGGTAAATACATCTGAAAAGAAACATAAAGCAAGACCTACACACAGCTGCTGGGAATTGTGTGTAATATGTGAGATCAGCTTGGTCCTGGACTTTGCTCTCTCGTGGCATCACGTGAGACAGTTTTTGCCTCTCTGCCTAACATTTATCCCTTGCCTGTGACAAGTCACAGAAGCAGTTTACTTTAATTCTGCGTTCAAAAGAAAGGTCTTTTCATCAATGTTAATCTGTGAAAGTGTGCATAAGCTGGGAGTGGTGGGATAAGCCAATACTATCCATCTGAATAGAGACGTGATGTGTAAAGAAAGTCTATGGTGATTTTAAAAAAGCAAATATTGGGCTCAAATCTTGAGACAGTGGTGGCAATTGTAAAGGTGGCTTAGCTGCCTCCCGAGGGTGATACAAGATCCTTGGTTGTCTTTGGAACAGCCCAGGAACTTGATTATCAGCTATTAATATATGGAATGTGGAAAGGGATACAATGAGACATGAATCCTCTGTATCTGGTCAATGGCTGTCCTCATTACCTGCAGCCCTAAGATTGTGTTGTCAGCCTGGAGTTTGGAGACTGGGCTCTGTAGTGTCTTGGGATTGTCCCTGGGTTCAGAGCAGTGAGGTAATGTACTGGTCCACAATTAACAAAATTGATGAGATTAAATTTCTGTCTAATGCAAAAGTGACAACTAACTTCATATCGTGAAAATGAACTTCATTCCTCTGAGGCAAATATCTTTTTATTCATCCGCTATATTATTTTCCTTTTAATTATCTCTGGAGGGATCTTTCTGTGCTGCCCTTGGCCTTGCAGTGCTAGCTCTGTAGCATCTTTGGAAGCTTCTGGGCTCCTTCATTTTAGCAACTTGATAAACAGCTCAGTAACAAGCTGTTGGATTAGTGTGGACAGATACTCTGCACAGACACTGAAATTCTCAGGTACATAAAGCTTAATGCTTTGACTTCATGCTGCTGTTATCTATACCTGAATCTGTCCTATGGTTGTGCCATGCAGATGTGTTCTCTGTGAAACAGTATTTTGTTTGTGTTTTCTCCACAGTTTTTCTCTGCTCAGCTGATGTTTTGTAGCTAAGGTGCTGCTGTTAGCATGATATCCTTAGTTTTCTGAGGGAAAGGCAGAGATGTTTAGGAGCTGAAACCCTGATGGTCATTAATACAGTTATCTTCTTTACTTGGCTTTGAAAACTATCAAATGAGAATATTCTGATTTCTGTTTTAGGATATGAAAGTGGAAGGTCCAAGCTGCTACCTTGAAGTGCTCTACCTTTAAAATGCCAATGTGTCTTAAGTCTGTGAGGGATTCTTGCTACAGTCGTTACTTCAATTGTGTTTTAAACATACGAGATTTTTAAAATGTATTATTTCTATGACAACAATGCTGTGGCAGCTGGCAGGAATCGCAGCTGCCCTGTGATCAGTGACATATGATTGTCTCAGAGCCTTCATCCCCATAGATAGGGTCTGCAAGAGCAAGGTAGAGGAGGGGAATAGGGAGAACTGCTATGGCCTCGCTTTAAGCACTGTTGGTTGCAGGTTTGGCTGCTGAAGTTGCTTGGAAGAATGAGGTACAAGGCTCAGGAAGAGCCCAGGAGGTGTGCTGCAGTAACAACATCTGCTGCCCAGTGACACAAATTGGGGGCTGACTTGAGCCCTGAAGTATGAGATTGGATAGCTCTCCCAACATGTGTGTTATAATTAGCACATCTTACATGCCACATAATTTCCTAAATCTCTGCTTGTATGCTAAAAATTCAGGAGCTGGGTGACCCTGTGTTAGTAATGTCAGTAGGGGTGTGGAAATCCTGTTGTGGTTTTGGTTTTGACATTTCCTATCTCCTAAATCAAGCCCCATATTTTAAATGTGAATGTTTGAATTTTCCTTTTATTAGAGCTGTCAGAGGTGATCTCTGAGAAAATAGGATTTCTATAAGCATCTTTCTGAAGAGTGTAAGAAAAAAATGATATTTCTGGGTTTTTTTTTTTCTTCATGAATAAATGATCATTCTGGTCTTCATTTTAGGGAGATAATACAGATTTTTAGACTGTGTTACTTGCTCATATGTAATCTGAATCTAGCTAAAGATCTCTTTCATGAATCATCCAGCTAATGCAGAGAATTACCTGTCTTTGCTTTCATGGTGGATTGAAATTGCTTTGAAGCTTTTCTTTCTGCATCAAGTCATGACTTGCCAGGGGCTTTGCAAGAAGATTTGGCATGCTGGAGGTAACTTTTACCTTTAAAACTCTCAGATAAACTTTTCAAGCACTGCAGACTCAGTGAGTCTGTACTCACCCGTTACAGGATTATCATTGCAATGAAATTATGGTTGGAGAAAACGTCTTCTGGGATTTCTCTGTGCACAGAATAAAAAGGGCTAGCAGAACTGAGCACAGAACCCTTTATAAAATAACTTTGTTCTGTGTATTTGTCTTTCTCTGAGGTATTTGTAATTTTACCAGCTGTATATGGAATGATCATATTATGCCAGCCTTTCCCTCTTCTACTTGTGCTAACAGGAGTATTTTAAGTTGCTCAAGTGAAGGGTGTGGGAGTAGTATGTTGTAATTTCTGTGGAATTTCTAATTAGAAGACATGTTCACATTTAACAGTTTGGAGGGTCAAGGAGGAGGAAAGTACAGCAAAAGCTACAGGCTGAACAAGAATATGTGAATGTTTTATCCTTTTTCGGTTGATATGAAGTTGCAGTTATTGAGTGAAAACTCTGTATTCTCCACTGGTTTTATTGAAACTGGTGCTAGTGAGTTTCCATGGAGTGGAAAGAAGTCATGCACTATTTTTCATCCTCTTCTGAAAGCCTTTTGCTTTCCTGTTGCTCTCGAAACCAATTTCACATCTAATAGATTGCTACAAATGTTTGCTTGTTAATTAATCCCAAATCTAGCATTCAAATGTTGAAGACTTAAATCTATTTGATTTAGTTTATATGGATCTTGTAAAACATGTGTAGCACTCTTAATAAAGTAAAAAATATTTTTTTTGCGTACAGACAGGCTGTCATCATCAAAATACTGGGCCTGGAACCAAAATTGTGATGCTATTGGTCTCCAGCATTATAATTGTGTGTTTTTGTTTTGGTCCTGCTTTTTCAGAGTTAGAACTCTGTGACTTTACAATGTGATGTCAGCTATAGCAGATTATGACATCATTAAATTTAGGTGTAACAGAACGAGGTATTTCAAGCTTCTGTTTAGCTAATGTTTTCACGTGGCTATTAAGCTGTACTAGTTTAAAATTAATTTTAAGCTGTTAGACATAAACCAAACAAACCAGCAGTAGAAAAACCCAAATACAAGTTCTAAATGCAAGTTTATACATCCCTTTAGTTTACACATCTAAAGGGATGTGTAAACTTGTACACAACGCCAAGAGTGGTGAATTTAGGCACTAAAAGCAGCAAGACCAGAAAAACCTATAACAAAATGACAACAGAAGACTTGTGTTTTGATACAGCATTCCCACTTGCTGCCATTGTAACAGGAATGCTTTTGGTATAGAAGCACTTAAATCTCATTGGTTCATTGTTATACTTCCTATAAATGCAATTCTATCAACACACATGAGTGTTCAGCACAGCTTATGTCTTTCTTACATAAAAAGACATAATTTTTGTTAAAAGCACCTTCACAGTGCTGATTCTACTTCTCTCATTTAAAGTACCGAGACAAAATTCTGCATGCAGATGAATAAAGAAATATTAAATATATCTAAAATATTTTCTATACATCTCTCTCTGAAAATATGGTCAAGCCAAGGATCCATATGTCTTTGGAAGGCAGGGAGGGGCTTCACCATGGGGGGGCTTACATGGAAGAGTTTGTAAATGATAATGCAAGCACCAAAGCAAGAGCTTGGTTAGAGCACATGGAAGAGTGTCTGCAAAATACCTGTGGGTGCAGCAGGAGCAGGCTCCTGCAGCCTGAAGGGAGGATGGGAGTGTTGCCTGAAAAGTGCTGGAATCAGGTTTTCAGACAGTTGTCAGTGCTCTCTGCAGTAATTGAGTGATAACTGGGGGCTAGGCTGATCCCTTCCCATTTTGTCTCTTTTCCTGGATGACTGCAGGTGCAGGTGGAATTAGAGCCTTGGTTACTTGTTCTAAGATATAAGCAGAGGTAGAGCTTTTCATGTGGGCACTGCCAGCTCGTGAGGGTAGGTTTTTAATTGCTCAGCCCTGGATTCTTCTTTTTTTTTCTTAATTAAGCTGCTCTTGGAGGATTTCTATATTTATGACACGGTGAAATTCCTTGTTGTGAAGAAACCTGGAGACTTGAAAACACATAAAAGGAAATTCAGTGTTGTAGAATGGGAAACATTCCTCAGCTTCTTGCAGTAACAACACGTCAATATATTTTTGTCTGTGTGACAATATGTAGGAAATGCCTTTGATTTTGTAAAATTGCATGTAATTTCTCAACATTTCTTTTGATTCTATTGATTAAAGCTTTTCTGCCTGCCTAGAGACATTAAATAGCAAACCATCTGCTAAAAGTGGATTGGCAACATTCCTGAAAATTAACATTTTTAAAAAAAGTTTATTCTAAATATATTTCAAAGACTGTTTCTATTTGTGCTCTGAGATGAAGAGGAAAGCAAAAGCTTCTGTTATAGCCTGGCAAAAGGTTGCAATACCTGGTGAAATACCAGTGTTGTCTTCACACTATGGGGAGAGAGATGTCTCTGGCAAAAAAGCAGAGAGGTACGAGGAGATGTGGTGCAAAAGTGTAATTTCAAACACTGTCCCACGTGGCTGTGTGTTCACCACCTGTATCCCTTTTCCAGGGATTGATGGATAAGCAGCCACTCAGCCCAAAGCACCCTCTGTGTGCCTGTCAGCAGTGAAATAAATACCCTGACTGCAGTCACTAATTCTGTGGGTTAAGTGTAGGCTACAGAGTTATCCCCAAGCTCCAAGTTTTGCTAAAATAGTGAGATGGTAAATAGCAAACTGGGGTGATCGTGGAGAGTGATGTTTCTTTGGATTATGCTGAGTTCTACTCACCAATGACTTACTGATTACTGTTTTTCTCAAAGATTTTTGTTGCAGCTTTTGGGTGGTGAGTGGCTGTCCAGAAGCTGGGAATAGAATGCTAACAGGAACAGGGACTCTCAGAATGTTTGAAATGTAGGGTCAGCCACAGGGAATGTTTCTTGGCAGGTTAAGACAAAAATCCTCTTGCATTTAACCTGGCTTTTGTGGCTGGTTTTGCCAGGTAAGAATGCCATGTCACTGTCTTTTAAAAATTGTCTTGGGGAAAGAAGGAACAGAGAGAAAGAGTTTTTCAATGCTCTGTGTGTCGGCACAGATTCAGTGGAGGATAATTCTGGATATTTGCTTCTCCAGCAATTGGATTATCATTTCTAACTGTCCAGTTAAGACCAGCTTTTAAGTAGTAAAGTCATCTCTGAAGGCACTGTGCATTTACACCCTTTCTGCTACTAAAAAAAGAGATGCAAGGTTTTATTTGAAAGAGAGAACAAGGAAGTCCTGGGTGTGACTGTTCTGTCATAAGATTTTTTCCCTAATTTAAGAACCTTAAGATGCTGATAAATATTAAATTATTTTTTCAGACTGCATTCTTCCCACAGAAGGTATGTAACAGAGAGCCCCTGGCTTGAGTTCTTAGTCAGTGTGGTTGCACTCAAAGTCCTTGCTCTAAGATCTGATCTCTGTTGGACCCAAATGAATTGCTGTCATGGCCATGCTGCCATCGTTTGTAGATCTGGGGCATTGTGGGACTGGGGAGGGAGCAGAATGCTCTGTGCAGAGCAGTGTGAAAAGCAGGGACTGGCTCTCTCTGTCCCCTCTGCTGCTCCAGAATTCTGCCCTGGATTACCCATGGGATCCTGGAGGGGGGCTCCTCCTTGCCTCATATCTGTGGAGTTGCTTTTTTTCTTACCAACACGTGAGCACCGGGTCTGAAGCACTAAGATGGGCACGGGAAAGGAGAATCCAAGTATTCACTGGCATAAAAAATGATGTAATTATTGTAGGAGTGACATAAAATACTGTGTCACATTCCGGGCAGTGGCCAATATTAATCAATGCGTTCTCTGCTGTCTATTTTTAAGCCTCGTGCTGAGCTGGAAGCCAGGCTGTTCTTGTGTGTCACTGAGAGCACCATGGCACTGTCTGGCTGTTTTCACAGAGAATCTGGTGCAGAGATTGGGAGGGGTTTAGCTGCAATGGCAATTTGTGACAGTGAGAGGGATGACAGGAAAAAAAAAATGATAGGACAACAATGTGGGATGTAGCAGTTCAGCTTTGCTACATTCAGTTAAGAAAAAAAGCACCTAATTTTACTTAAAAATATTTTTAATGTATCTCTTTTGCTCTCTGCTCAATGTTTATGCTACACGTTTATTAAGAGTGACTTTGAATTTGCCTTTCTGCTGTTTGATGAGAACAGATGTTGTTTTTTCCCAACTTCTTGACACCTGGAACTGTCAAAATTCCCCATGCTCATTCAATTATCACACAACAAGAAGGATTTATTCAAGCAATTTCCCTAGAAGGGCCAATTGAAAACAAGATACCCTTTTCACTGCTATTAAAATAAACTCAAGAAGTCATGTTTAGTTCATTGGAATGGGTAGTTCTGTCCTTTAGATTAAAAAAAAATTAAAAAAAAAATTAAAAATGCAATTTTATGAAGTCACCTCAGACAGCAGGAATAACCCTGGGAGTAGAAGGCCCTAGCTGAAGGAATTANGCTCCAAACCCCAAATGTGAACTAAAATGGATTGACTAGAGATACAAAGGAGGTTGCAGTCAAGCAATTAGAATGTGTTTGAAATTTTAAATAGTTTAAACCACTGCAGCAATGCCGTGTGGCAGAATGTGCTTGAGGCCCAATGAAGAGCATGATGACCTTTTCTCCTTTACCACTTTGGACTTTTCCTTTTTTTCCCCTATTAGTTAACTTAATATCTTCTGTTTTCTAGGAGTGGCATGTCCCCCCCAACCCCCTTATTATTTAAACCTTGTGCACCTATGTTGCCACAAGTTAGGAGTTTTCAGTTGATGACTTTGGGAACTTTCAGATGAAAAAGATAACTTTCAGTTAGAAAAAGATATGTCAGGCTATGGGATGTGTGTTACAAACACACATGAGTTCTTATGCTGAAAGAGATTTTTGAAAACTAAGTGACTGCTAAAAAGGTCTTTGCTGAGCTCTGTAAGCAGCCAAATTTCAGTGAGTATTTATGATGCAGAATAGCATAAGGGGGAATGAAAATTCATTTTTCTCTGGCAACTTGATCCACTTTACTAAAAAGCCACAGAACTAAGCTTAGTCTCCTTATGTTCTTGTTACAACTTGTTTTTGAGAAATGTGGAAGCAGCCGGTTGGTCAACATGCTTCCTTTCTACTTCCTCAGGAATGCCATTCTTTGAATGCCTCAGCCTTGGAGTCCCATATCAAATTGTAAAAAAGGCTCTAGGATCTGAATGCAAGTTGTTTCCAGTTGTTCAGTGTGGGCAACTTCTTGAATGACTTTGTTGATATATACGTTTTAAATTTTCCCTTGATTGCCCTGACATGTTTTAGGCACTGCCTCTTACCTGACACCAAAAGTGCAGTCAAATCATTAGTGTGAGTAAAAAACTTCAAATTAGAAATGATGACAAAACACATAGCTGTCAGAGGAGCAGAATTTCAGTAAAATGTTTTTGAAAAACTTTAAGTCCCATTTCTATCATTCTCTTAGCTATGTTTTGAATTTTTTTTTTAATGTAAGTTACTTTGAAGCCTCTACTGCTTAATCTCCCTTAGTGTGTGTTACCTTTCCAAGAAAAAACATTAAATTGCTTCAGGCATACCTCAGAATTTTCCCACAGGGAACTGGAGGTAAAACACCAGCTAATAGAAATTCTGAGGAATTCATACTGTACATTTTATTTATTAAGTAATTGCTTAAAATTATTACCAGTAATATTGACATTAAAAGGAGGAATCAGATACCTACTGGGTTTCATAAGCTTTCTATTTTTTACTTCTGAATTATTAAGAAAGCAATCCATCTACCTTTCTAGTAACTTTGGAATCTAGCAGTCAAATTGATGTAGTCAGAGATCTTGGCAATAACTATATCCATATAAGTCTCCTCCAGCTTGTAATAAACACATATTATAAGGTTGGCTTTTCACAAATATTTAGATGAGTGTTGTACATATAAGGTTGTTATAAATACATGTTATAGTATTGGGTTTTTTTCTTTCTCTTTGCACCCATATAGTGTGGATATTAGATGTGTGGTGTGGAAATGGTTTTAAAGTTACAGTTTTCTTTAGGACTAAAGTCAGTTGATGAAGTATCTTTGTAGTAAGTGAACTGACTGCCTGGTCAGGATAATACCCAGTGCAGACCCTGCTACTGATATGAGGACATCTGCTACTGATATACCAGCTACCAGCACTGATTATCTGAAGAAATTATAGACCAAGGCCCAAATTAAGACTGATAAGAAGAATTCATTAAAACCACAGCCAAGCAACACCCATGCTCTAAAAAGCCAGAACCAAGGAGTGGCCATGCAGNGCATGCAGAGCAGCTCACAAAAACATGGAAATAAGTTCTTAGAAAAGTTCAAATATATATATTTAAGGGGGGTTTTCTCTGGTACAGGTGTGCTCTTGGCCAGAGGCACCCTGGCTGTGTATTTTGCTTTGTTGTCTTGTCCTTATTGTCTTTTATTAAACTTTTAAAATCCTACCAAAAAGGTGAACTTTGTTTTTCACAAGCTAGTAGAGGGAGACACTGTAGGTACTGTCTCATGCCAGTTGAAATTATTAGCTGCTTTTATTAATATTCACTGTCAGACAATGTGCATGGGAAGGAAGACTCACCTGCTCCCAGTAATTTCCTGAACATTGCAAAATTTTCAAAAGCACTTGCACTAACCCTAGAACTAAGTCCGAAGGAAAACTGGCATTATCTGCTCTTGTGCTCAGTGACTTGATTTAATTAATCATGGCCTAGGTCCTTCCTAAGCTTTTGGGAAGAATTTCTGAGCAGAAGTGGGACTATTCATTCTGCCAAGATGACTGCCTGATCCTGGCCTGTACTGCAGCGTGTTTCCTTTTCCATCAGTCAAACTGAATTCTGATTGCAGGTGGACGAGAAACTGGGCCACAGCAAAATTAGCAGCAGTATTAGTAAATGAGACAGAAAGAGTTATTTCCAGTTACTGTGCAGAAGATCATCTGAGCTGACTGTCCATTTGTTCAGCTTGATGGGATCACATGAGCTGTGAGAGGCTGTGAGTAGGAAATAGGGCAGCTGTTGGAATTCAGCATCTCTGGGACTGGGACAGGGAAACATCAAGATGGGTCTTCCTCACTCCAGTCATAATTTCAGGAGCCAACTGTCCCATTTGCAAGGATCAGAGAATATAAAAATAAGTGAAAACTAAATGGAAAATTCCCAGGTTGCATGTGCACACTTGCAGAGCTTGGGAGCTTCAGTCAGTGGGAATGGCTGAGTTTTTGACACATTTTGGGCTTATTTATTACAATAATAAGCTTGGCAATGTCAAAACATACACCATCCCAATGGGACAGATCAAGTTTTCAATGTTTGAGAAGGATAATTTCTGTAACTACCTGAAGATTTTTCCTGTTTGCTCAGCATGTGTGGTATCCTCCTATAAGAAATAAGCATTTTACAGCAGAGGATGGTGGTTTTGCATCCTTCAGAGCACTGATGTCACAGTTGATTTTAACAGAATCATTTGCCCTTCTACAGGAGCCTGAACTTGAAAACAAATTGTCAGTAAAGTTCTTTGCCACTGAGCAGCAGCAGGAAAGGATGGCAGTAAGACTTGCTGATGGCCAAGGTGCAGTTAAGACTTTTGGTGTACTATTCCCTGACATCTGTTTTCTAATTATTCTTGAAATAATGTCAGATATCTGAGACATAAGATATTCTCAGTGTAGTGAGCACTGTCTTCACTCAGTATTAAGGTGCAGACAGGCCCCTGAGCCAGTCTGTAGGGAATTACAACATCTGTCTGGATTTGCAGGTCTCAGTTTGCAGAAGGCTCTCCCAGGTTTCCATTTGGATCTCCACAGCCATTGGAGCAGGATCATTATTGCTAATGGGATGATCAGTTACAGGAAGGATGAGTGTCTGGTGGAAACCTGCTTGTTGGAATAGCCTGGATCCAGAGTGATTCTTTCAGTGAATGGTCCTGCCTCCTTTGGATATTACTGTTCTAGCAGGTGGGGATGATTTTTCTTCCATTCTGTCACAAATGACACGTTGGGCTTGCTGAGCTGATTAATATCCCTCAACAAAAGCTTCACTGTTTACTGTTCTAGAAGGAGGCTTGTCAAATTCAATCAGTCATTATATTTACATGGCAAACTGTTTTTGGAATATATCGTAATCAGCCTGTGTATGAATATTTTTCTGAAACAAAGCACAGAAACTTAACACTGTTTGAGGCCCTCTGCAATAAACAGAATGGGTAAAAGAATGTTTGCAGCAGGAAGATAAATCTTGTTACATTTTTAATAAGTGCATTTTTTTCTTCCATAATGGAAATTCTTTTGCTGTTTTTGTTGGGATTCTTCTTTGTTAGAGCACATACTTTTGTCCCCTTGTTTAGGCTCAATTTATTTACTAACTGCTTCAGTAAAATGCCAGCTGACCTTGTGGCAATTTTGTACACATTGGGACTGGGGCCCTTGTGGTGTTTGTTTCTGTCACTAGTTTGGATGCAATTCCTTTTTTTTTGCTTTGCACTGCTCAGAGAATACTACTTTATACTTTTAAATTCGTAAAGAAGAAATAAAGATGTGCAAGGAAGGTGTTGTGTTTCTCTTTGGGAATAGATTTTTATGGTGTAGATGTAGTTTCAATCCTCCTTTTTGAAATTGTGTGCTATTTTGAGGTGGCAGAGCAGGTACAATTGCAGGGTTACCATGTCCAGTTCAGGAAGAAAAAAAACCAAAATCTGTGCAGTTTGACCTAGCAAGGGAAACTCTGATGGTCCATCAGTTTTTGGTGCTGTCAGCTCTGTACTTTGTATATACCTTGGTAAAATTTCAGCTAGCAGGCCTTTGTAGAGTTATGGATTATCTTGACAATGACTTAACCTTTTAAAAAAATCTTATTTCATTTGATGACTGCAGCATGGTTGCTTTGTAAAGCATGTATTTTCTGTAGTGTAATTTAGTGTGTCACAAATGTTTTATTCCTTGTTAGGAGAACTTCCCCAAATGAAGGCTGAAAATTTACTGTAGAGGCAATAAAGCCATTAAGAACTGTAGTAGTACTATACATGAACAAAAATTCCTTATGGTGAGCTGATACTTTCACAGTAAAACCCATTTTAATTCATGTCTTAGTAAGAACTGTCTGGCAACTCATTGACAGAAGACAATTGTTTTTCTTTTAAAATTTCACTTTCATGAAATTCTTGACACATAGATTACAAAAAACCCTCAAACAACAAAACCAAACCACAACCCTCAAAGCACTGTAGTCACTTAAATCTTTCTGTAGAAGAGCAATAAAGACAATTCTGCTAGGTAAGTAGGAATATTTTGTGAATTATTATAAGCTTTAAACACAAAACTGTAAGAAACTACAGTTTAAAAATTATTGATTTTAGCATTAATTTGATAGAGTAATGACAGGAGGGATATAAATAGAAATTCTTATTTGTGAATACCAAATCCCTGAAATGCCACTTTTGCCAATTTTTTAAGGAATATCTGATCTTAATGTATGTTATTGATTGATTTTTCAACCCAGAAGCTCTGTTTAGTTATTAGTACACCTCTCTCCAGTAATCTCCAGTTTCTAATGTGTTTTAAAGCAAAACCTCTTCCCTTCCTCCCCCTGCCTCTGAAAGCCCTGAAACCCTGGCCCTTGTACCTTTGACTAAGCTGGTATTTACTCAGAGCTGCAGTAAAACCTATAGAAGGGCTGGGTTGCCCTTTACTCTGTTAATATCTTAATTTCATTAGGCTTGTGCTAATGGCCTCTGTGCCATGAACACTTTCCTTTAATGGAATGTTTCGAGCTATTGATTCTTCATCTGGCTTTTTGCGTGCCTTAAGGTGCGAAGTTGGGGGGAGCAGCTCTTTTTTCTGCAGGCTTACTCCAGAAGTGCTTCTGTGCAGGTCAGAAAAAGGATTCCAAGGCAAGCTGCCGACCCCTAAGTTTCACTGAGTTACAAGTGCTCAGCACTTTTAATAAAGAGGCTTTACAGAGACAGGAGTTTAATTAGTGGAAATGCACATTCTGCACATCCATTTCCTCTTCCACACATAGATTTTCCCATGATGACTCTTTCGAGTAGAAGCATCCAAGATTTGCATGTTTGATTTTTCTGATCTTCAGAATATGTGCCGCCTTAGATTAACCTCCCAATTGCCTTCTAAAAGTTAGTTAACTTTTTTTTTATCTTGTCTTGGAGCTGGAAGTTTTCCAGACAAAATATTATATTTTCTAAATTGCATAGTACTTTACTCTTTTTTTAATCCTAATGACTCCTGCAGTCCTACTGGCTCGTCAGTAAAGCCACAGTCAGCATGAGTGGTGCTGGGATAGCCTGCTTCACTATGCATTTTGATAGAAATTAATTCCACCCTGACCCTGTTGCTTTTCCAGACTGATCTGCAGCCTTTTCCTTGACCAATTTTTGAAAACCATGGCTGGAGCACTTACTGTTGAGTTTTTACGGGTACAGAAAAGCCCAAGTGGTTTATTCTGTATATTCCAGATTGTTATGAATATGTAGTATTTTCTTCTTTTGAGTTTTTTCGTTTGTTTTTTTTTTTTTGCTCAGTCATATAAAAGTAAGAAAATGTGTGTGCAGAACATTAAAATTTATTATGGTAGTCAAACATGAGTTCAGCTTATCCCTGTGTGCCAGTTAAGATGTTGAGGGCAAATGTTAGTTATTCACCTTAGGAAATATGCATTTATTCCCTTGCAAAAAAAGTCCAAGGTAAACTTTGAAAAACATTTTTATGAAATAACCATCTTGAGAGAGAATTTCACTGCAGCTTTTCTGTATCTTTATTTACTTGTACAGCTGAGAGGAAAAAGGGGGAAACAAAAACCCCACACAAATGTATTTGTACAACAAAAGAGAGAAAAGCATATACTAGAAGTTTGTTCTTCCTAGTACATTTATTGATTCAATAGTTTTACTGTGGTAACTTTCAGAATTTTGCCTGAGGTTTTTCAGTTGATCACAGCTTAAGGGAAAAAATAACCCTGCACCAAGTCCACAAACTTGTCCAAGAGTCTGCTCTCTTTGATTTGACGAAGGGCAGGATTTATTTTGAAAGATATGCTTAGCCTGGAGTTGACTTCTAAACTGAACTTCTGCCTCGAATGTGTGTGGCAGGGTCATTGTAGCTTGGGAACAGTGCAAAGAGCAGTGTTCTGGGCGTGACATGCATTTAACATCTTCCCCTTTATTGCTGGTGTGCACAAGCACTGCTGTTGGACACACACGGGGACACTTTCTCATGAGAAGGCTAAAACTGTATTATTAAAACATCTGACTCTAAATTTATAGTATTTTTACACAGACCAGGGATTGGAGGAGAAGGCTGACCCCTCTCCCATCCCGTTGGTCAAGACAACTGCCCATCAGTTGTTTTTTCACTCCAAGAGAAAGGATGTCAACAACTTTGTCTTAACATAAACATGTTCTAATTATAACACCCGTGTGTGAGAAAGAACTATGAACTATGAAAACATCAAGTTCAAAAGTGCATCAGAAAAGCTTGAAAAATCAGGGTGACCCACGAGGTTCACGAGGATTTGCTGTTGCAGTCAAGTGTAGAATTGAGATCATCAGTAATTAAACTGAGTAATTCTCTTAATTTCTGTATCTTATGTTGCTGTCCAGAAAGAGGGAAGACAAGGAAGTCTCTGGGTTGCAGAGGGTCTCTTGTTCTTCTGTAGTTTCCTACATTTCTTCCTGGAGGTTTCTATGAGACTGAAACCTGCCTTAGAGCCAAGTTTTGCAATAATACTCTAGTGACAATTAAATGTGCTTGCCCACTAATTCCTTGTGCAAGTCTGCTGAATGCTCTCCTAAATGGTTTGATTTTGCATGAAAGCACAGAAAATGAGAAAAAGTCATAGAAATTATAAAAAAAATTATTGCTTTCAAAGAAACAAAGAAAAACCAAGAGCTTAATTTTTAAAGGAAGTGTATTCTTAAACTTAACTGTTTCAAATTAATTCTGATATCATTTTGACTGGCAGTTTGGGTGACTTTGTGCCTCACTAACATTTGAATATTTTGCTTCACTTGGGTAGCTGTCTTGCATGATAATTTTAAAATTGCTCATTTTAAATCAGTGCTTTACAGGAACTCCTCTGAAGCAGCAAGAGTCTTTCTTCTGCAGAATGGCAATGAGCAGGAGAATGCACAGAGTGGATACTTTCAATGAAGATGTTCATAGGTCTAGCATGAGCTCTGCTTGTCTTTCTTCCTGCTCAGAGGTGCCTTTGTTCATAATAAGAAAGGACTCTGAACTGGATTTAATTGTTTTGTCTTAAACCTTGAGCAGCACTCTGGTTTTCACTTCCTTTCCCTATTGTGGCCATTATAGAGAATGGGAAGGGGATTTAGCTGATGGAAAGTTTGTGTGAAGGCTCCCTGTAATGAAAGAGGCTCTACTAAGCCCAGTCCAGAACATTTCTGTTCATTTCTCCATGGAAGCACCTGCTTCTCTTCAGAAACAGTAGTGGGGCTGAAGCTTAATAACCCACATGCAGATCCCTGCTGTAAAAGTAGCTTAAGTTGACTCACCCACATGCAGCTATCCACCCTGTGTTTACAGTCAGATGAGAACAGCCCCACTTTAAAGGTTTGTCAGTCTTAATCTCCTGAAATCAGTAGAGTTAATTATGTGAGTGAGGTTGGCCAGTTTTAAGCTATGTCTTTGAGCAAGCAAAATAACCTGGATTTTTCTTCTCTGCTAAAGTAATATTTTGTTGTGTGTCATGTTAGACATTAGCCCCTCTTATGAGGTGCTGTAGCCCTTTTAGGTTGGCTGTATCAGCCATACATGAGGTTAAAATACACTGTTAAAATAAATGCAGTCTCAAGATGTTTATCTCAGTGTTGTAGCACAAATATCATTGTCTGTTGTATTTGTGAATATCTACATAAATACATTGACATACTGGCTCTTTCTTCTGGGTGCCTATATAATAATCTCCTATTTCACTGCTAGTTAAATGTTCATTGTGTTGAGCCTTTTCCTTGGGATACTCAGGCTCATATAAATAAAAAAGTAGACTTAGGGTGTATTGTGCACAGTTGTAGCAATGCTGCAGAATATCAGTCAGAAGCTAATAGATAAGGCAGGAGGCTAGTAAGCAAACAAGGCATTTGTGTGCAGACTGGAGATATTAATTTATTTATACAAACTCAGGAAATTATTTCTGCTGCCATTTGGAAATTTAGAGCGACAAGCCATTATGAGTACTAAAAACCAATTTATAGCAGTGCTTCAGTTCTAGCTTTTCCTTTAGGCTGCTGCTTCCACTGGGGACTGGGGATATGAGACTGGATTATTTCGTTTGGTGCAGATTTCAGTGCAGCATCATTGAGATAACACATCATGTGTAAGGCACAAGTTCTGACTTTTCTTTTTTTCCTCTTAATCCTGCAATATTAGATCAGTGTCTCATTACTCAGGGTCACCTCAGCATACTCTGTTACAAGCTTGCAGTTGGGTTACAGCTTATCTTAAAGAAAAAAATGCCAGTATTATAAAGAAGTGGTCACGGACAGAGAGGATTTGTTGCTTTTTGTTCTTTATTGTGGAAGTTACAAGAACAGGAAGGGTTTTGCCTGTGATGCAGCAGGACCTGCTGCGGCTTGGAGCTGAAGGGCACTTCCCAAACCAAGGGGATAATTCTCTTGGCAAGGAAGTCACCTTCTCTGATAGTGTGGGAAAAGTAAAAATGGAAAACACAAAGGATTGAGACCTTTGGCCTCAGTGGGAAGTGGGTGCTGGCTGTTATGGTACCCTCGGTACTCAGCAGATTGGATGGTTGCCATTTACTGTTTATATGACGGGAAAGGGAAGCCACACAATCTGAAAAAAATTTAATTAGGCTTGGTTCTCCAGGGCTACTGATCTGGTTGCTTTCACAAACACTAAAGGATTTCTTCATTTCATTAAGAAGGGAAAGCAGGGAGAATAATAAAAATGGGAGCAAAAAGAATACTTTCAAATGCCATCCGGAGGAATTTGTAATGTAAAGATTATGGAATGTTTTGAATTTTAAAGGCTATATCTAAAGTCCAAGATTTGCAAAAAAAAATTGTTGAAGTATGAACTGTTTCACAGGTAACCTGTACCTCTCCCAAGGTTGTTTTAATATTTTGTGTGTCATCCCTTACCCACTGGATATCCAAAAGGGCATCTGTTCTTCAAGCCAGTGCCATATGCCAGAATTTGAATGTGCATATTGGTTCTTAAGGAGGATAAACCCCCACAAAACAAAGATGAACCAGAAGCAGCTGTGATAGCATAGTTTAAAATTCTTTAAATAGTCTCCAGCTCTCTTGAGATCAAGTGAAAAACAAATTTGAGTCTCCATAGCTGAGGACAGGCTGTGCTCGGTGTGTTTGGTAGCAGAGGCTGTGCTGTGCTGCTCTGGGCCAGGGCTAACCAGACCCACCCTGGTCAGGCTGCCAGGGCCATCCCTGCCCATCCAGCCTTGCCCTGTGCTGTACCAGCCCCTTCACAGGTACTTGGGGCTTCTCCCTGCTGGGTTTAAGTACTCATCCAAATCAGTGAAGTCCAGGAAGGGCAGTTCTGGTAGTTACAGTGCTAGGCTGCCATTTAGGAAGCCTGAGTTTCATGGGTACATATGTGCTCTTCATCTGCAGACCAAACAACCTAATGAGCTGGACTGGGTAAAGACAAGAGGAATATAAATAGCCCTGTGCTTTAGAATAGCATAATGCTATGCATAGTTGCCAACTAATTGTCCCAACTTGTTACCTGCCTTGGCAATGTCACATTACAGGTTTTGATGTGTTTATGACAGGAGAGAGTTTGAAGGTCATGCAGGTCTCACCTCAGTGCTTTTTTAATTAAATATTTACCTTTCATATTTTTCTTCTTATTTCCCTGATGATACCTTTTAAAGTTTTTTCTGTGTCAAATTATTTTATCCAGTACATTTATTTACTTCTAGAATGGCTCAGCATAAAAAGGGAAGATTCAAGGCAAGGAAAAAAAAAAAGGCAAGCAAGCAGAAGATTCTTGCATATTGTGCATCTTGAAGTTAAATGGACATGTAATTTGAGGCATCAGTCAAATTAAAGCTGTTGGTTCCATCCACTTAACTGTGGTTGTATACAAAGAGTTAAACAGTTGCTGCTCATAATATGCAAGATACTAATTAGGGTGCTTAAACTGTGTGTGAAACAACATATAGTATGTTATCTCATAAAGGAGTTTTTTCTGGTCATAGAATGTATTCATTATTTAATAAGAATATTTAATCTGTGGGCATCATAAAATGAATTAATTGAAATTAATTTTAAGGCTCTTCAATGAGCTTTTTATATGTGGCCATAGAGCAGGTGGCTGTCCAGTGGTTGCCATCAAAAGTTCAGTCTAAAATTTTTGTGAGTTTGCAGCCTTCAACATCTTTTTTTCTTCAGTACAGAATTAGTTCAGTTTGTGGTGTTCCAAGCTCTTAGTACCATTAGATCAGTCATGATGGTCAGGAGTGAACTATATTGTTTAAATTCTACCTCTGATAAGGAGCATTTGTTGAATTTCCTGGTTGGGTGGGGCTGGGGCAGCACTGGCTCTTTCTGAGCTCTGAGTGGAAGAAAGTGATAGTAAAAGGTTTTTGTCCAGAAATATTATGTGTATGGCATTAAGGAAGAATAGCTACTCTTCACCTATGTGGCCATGCATGACAGAATAAAATTTTCACAAAATGTGACTGGGATTCCTGAGAGTGTTGTGGTACAAGTAAATGGTGTTAAAAAGTTAATCTTCACAGTTGGTGCTTTTCTAGGAAAATACTGTTGAGTTGCTGAATTTTGGTCGACATTTCAAGGCAGCAGCTATTTCTGGTTTTTTCTAGGCTGGCTACTGCAGTTGTCTATGACTTTCCAAGAGCTGCTTATCGCGAAGTGTTTTACCTTCTGCCAGCTATAAAAGTTGTTATTGAAATGAAAGATGTTACCAAGATTCATCAGGAGATTTACAGGGCTCTGACTTTATTGAATTTCTCACCTCAGACAGACAATTACTGATGTACTGACCTTGTCTGGTGGGATTTTCTGTAGATTAATGTCTTCTGCACTTTTCCTCCTGCTTTTGTTCTTCACCCTTCTGGTAAGTCCTGCTGGCTAATTGCCAATGCCTGGAGATATTCAGGGATGAGAAGCCCTTGAAATTTTTATCCCAGCAACACCTGAAAAACAAGTACAAATTCTGAATTTCCAACTGATGTTCAAATATAATGAATGCCCCTATGGACAAAGTAAAAGCACTGCTAGCTTGAAACCCCTGCCCTTTCCAGACCCCTAACTTAATTAAACAAGCAACCTGCTTACACTTGCAAGAAGGTATGAACTGAGAAAATCAGGTTTATTTTGATGCCACAGTTTTGGCAAACTGTAAAATCAAGTCCTTCCCATTTGCAAAATGGTCTTGGGAAGGATGTGACTTTTCTAAGGAAATAATTCAAAGCCTGAGAGATGTGAATATCTTTTTATGGTATTAGTTTTTAATGAAGCCGAGGGGAAGAAAGGATGGCTACATTTTTTTTTTAAAGGAAATTTGATTGCAAGATGTCACCACTATTCACTCACCGAAATGGCACTTTTCTTCTGGCAGCCAAGACTGTCTGCACAAAAATAAAATCTGGGTCCTAATCTGGCTTGTAATAAAACAAATGTCCCCAGTGAGTATCTGCCAATATTTGGTATTGCTAGAGTGCAAATCAGTTAAATCACTACGTGCTGCAATATCTAGATTACATCCAAGGCTCCAGGCTCTTACTTTAATAACAGCCAGGACTCAGCAAAGACATTTTTCTTTGAACCCTGCATTTCCTGTCTTTGTGCATGGTCTTCTTAGAGTCTGGTCTTGCAGTTAAAGTATCACTGCCATCCACAAAGACTGATCTTTTAATTTGTAGTTTTAAAGCAGTCTGTTTTCATGAAGGGGAAGGAAATTGTGTATAAATATGAGCACCTTTTTGTATAACTGGGACGTTGTACAGCAATAAACCTAACAAATGCTTCCTGTTGTATAGACTACGTGAATATTTTATTTATGAACATTCAAAACAGAATGATCTTGAATTTATTAAGCAGTGAACAATTAAAAGAAATAATTGCAGATTAAGTGTATGTTAAGTGATTTGAATTGTAAAGTAGAAGAAAGAAATTCAAGGTAGCATAAAGTTTGAGTTGAGGATCCCTTCCTGTCATACATTGAATTTGGGAGTATAAGTTCATGTTAATTCACATGTAAATTAAGGCTGACATTGTACTGTCCTGTCTGGCATCTCTGAATAATTAACAGGGGGAAAAAGAGAATTGTACAGTAGATCTTGGGTTTGGAATTCCCTACATTTAAATATCTACTTCTGGATGTGTCACTGAATGTTTTGCTTCCTCTCAGTCTCCTTACAAATCCTCTGACATCTGGTCACCCCCACATAAAATTTGTATTTTCACATAACCCTATTCTACAGCCAGTAGAGTGAAACTCTCTTAAATTTAAATGCTTAGCAAATAATTTTGTTTCAACTGAGAACCACAGAGTAAATTGAAGGGGGAAATTAAAAAATTAAGTTGTATAAATTGTATAACATTAGTCCATGGAATCATTCTCAATTTTACTGTGAATGCTGAAACTTGTTATTCAAAATATGTTAATGTGTAGATGTACAGATATATTTTCTATGGTTTTCTGTGGGACCTTTCTGGGCCCAGCCTGGTGGGGAAATGGGTCAGGGATGTGAGAGTCTGTATGTGATGCAGTTCTGGAGTAGAGGGGGTGAAGGCTCTGCTTCCTGCTTTGGGCTGTAATGATTCAAACCCCCAGGACTAATCCACCTCTCAGTGGGAGATCTTTCTCAGCTGCAGTCCAGCTTCAAATCTTACTATACCAAAAGTGAACTCTGAATATCAGCAAAAGAGGCTGGAAAGTGGAGCATCCTCCTGCTCTTAGGAGACAGATCTGCAGTGGCAATTTGTAAAAAATGTACTGAGAACAGAAGCATAGCACATCACTCTGACTGCATCTGCTCTCCAGAATTTTTATATGAAACATTGTTTTGTTTTAAATTTTCCCTTAATTCGAACAGAATAATATTTTTTAAATAAAGACACTTAAAGAATTATGACTAGACAAACTTTTGTTCTGCAGTGCCAGTAGCTGCTGACAGCTGTTGTGTCAAACATTTTAGTTGATCTTCATTCAAATCTTTTAGAATTTTTTATTCAGTGAAAAATACTATTTCAGCCTAATAGTCAGTCAGAAAGCAAACTATATTTGTGAGTATAAACAGTGTTTACAGAATAAACAATTACTCTGTGAACCATATATATTTATATTTATATTTATTTGTATTTTATATTTTATTTGTATTTTATATTTATTAGTACCAACCCCATTATATGAAAGGTAGAAAGAGACAGCTTAGATGAGAAAGCTGCTCAGTATCTGAAAGGAATTTAACTTGCAGGACTCTGAGATTGAGATTTAGTTTCTTTTTGTTGGTCGTAAAACAAATAACAGGATTTTCCTGTGAGAGATATGGAAAGTTTATGAAAAAAAAAAAAAAAAAATCTTCTGTAGGAATTAGCACAGAGGCCTGGAGCAAAATTTTAAAGCAGTGATGTCTCCAACTAAAAGTGATCCCTTTGTCTGGCCTTGGTATGCTACAAGAGTGTAGCATTGGAGTTTGCCAGTGCTAGGGAGATGTATTTAGTTTGTATTCAACCAGCAATCAATTTCAAGATATAGAGAGCTAAAGGACATGTAAATTTAGTGTTATTTGTCAAAAATATGTACTATACCCTTTTTTCAGGCTTGTCTTTGAATTTACTGAGATATTAGGCAACGTCTTGAGGGAGAATGGTAAAGTTGAGAAGACCTAGTGGTTCGTTTCATGTAACTGGAATTTAAGGCTCTTCACTTTTTCAGCCTGCTCTAGTAGAGATGTACCTTCTTTGGAGGGCATAATGCCTGTTAAATCACCAAGAATTCTGCTCCTTTCAAATTAATACATCAGAGCTTTAGAAAGAGAACTGTTCTTTGAAACTGCTGAATAGTCTCATGCACAGGTTTTTCTGCTGCATGATCTCTGTACTCTGCTTAAATTACCTTTTAAAAGTTTCTAACTTACACTGGATTTCAGTCATCTAGAATTTTTATTCAAGAATGAAGAAAATTCTCTGTAGTTCAACAAGTGCTGGATCAGATCTTAGATATGCCAATTGTGCCACTGACTTCTAAGTTTGCTATTTATTAGCAAGGAAAGCTTTTAAGTACCTCCTAGGAAAGTGATAATTGAAAAAAAAAAGAAGATGTGGAACAATACTGTTTATAAATCAGATCTGTAACACCTTTTGCAGTTGTTTCTGTGATAAAGCAGATGTTTCAGGTTGTTGTGGTTTAGTTGAGGAGTTCTTTGAGGCAAGTTGGGTTTTGAGTTCTGACTTTTAGGGGTGTTTGATTGCAGCAGTGACATTTACACTGATGGGCAGCTCCTCTGACAGTCACATTCAAGCTTTTGCAAGCACTGGCCTGAATTAAAAGCTCAGAGGAGGGCAGGAGCTGTGGCAGAGCAGAGTTCCAGGGCTTCTGAAGAGCAGCCCTGCCTGATCTTCCTTCTGCCTTCCTGCACCTATTTGCATTTTCATTTGCCAAAGGCCTTTGATTTCAGGGGTTACTGGGGTGACTGCTCTGTGTAATTAGGATATCACATACATACTTTTCTAGTGTTTTGATTTGAAATCAATATATTGCCTCTGATATCTTTTCATGTGCAAATTTAAATCTTGCACTTGTTTGCCGTAATTTGAAAAAAAAAGTCAATATTTGACTTTTCCAAATGCATAACCTCATTTTCTTAATCTGTGTTGAAATTTGATTCAGTTGTTCTCTTAATGCAGGTTTTCAATTCCCAATGAGAAAAGGTAGGTGAGAAAGGTGTTCACTGTAGTGGGCTTCATAGCAGCTCTATCATCAGATAGGATGATACAGATGTGAGTGGCTTTGAAAATGTCCATAAGTTCCATAAGTATATGAATGGGGGGTTTTTCTGGGTTGGTTTTTGTTTCCCATTGAAATCTTGGTATTTTTCCATTATATAGTTGTTCCAGACCACCAATGAAAGTAAATTTAGGGTGGGAAGGAGTCATCAAAGAAAAATACCTTTCACTAGTAGGTAAGACAAGATCCTTAAAAATTATTTTGACCTTGTTCCTGTTGGGCAAGTGTTGCTGTAGACCTCATTTTAGAGAGATGAGATGCACTTTTTTCATGGAGCAAAAGAAGTTACAGATTTATTTCCCACATCCTTTTATACAGAGTTTTACAAACATATCATGTCTATCCCCAACTGGTTTGTGATAAGTTGTTACCCCATATTGATTGGTTAGTTAACTCGAGGTGTGTACATGAGGGAAAGAGTTTGTTTTGAGATACTGATTTCATTCTTCTCTTGGATGGTTTGGAATAGTTGACATAGGTGGAGGGTAATTGTCTCCATCCTAGGATTCTTTCTGAGGGAAACAAGGTGTTTTTTACCATTGCAGGGTTCTGTTCTTAGAAGAGGCTGATAGTTTTCTCACAGCTACGTCGGATTAAGTCAGAATTTAGTCTGTGAGGCTCTTCACAGGCCTGCTGTTAGCCACCACAGGTAACTTAACTCCTAGAAAGCCTTTAACAGTATTAAATAGGCACTCCCATAGGCTTGGAGACTGACTGAAGTGACAAGACAGGAAGAGTCATATCACTTCTGGGTGCCAAGCTTTCCTGACATCTGTCAGCAGCAAGTGCAGCTGTGCTTGCTCTATCATGTTCAGGTTAGCTGAATGGAGACATGGCTGTGTTCTGGAAGGGCAGGTTTGGAGGCAGTAGCTAAAGCAGTAATGGTCCCTGACTGCTGTGGAAGTCACTCTGCCTTCAGTGGGGATGGGAGAACACAAGATCCCTCCAGTGCTGAGAAACCCAGGCTCTGTGGGGGTGGCAAGTGCTGGCAGAGGAGCTGGCAAACAGAGGGTTCTCTCAGGAGTAATTGTCTGTGAGTTTGGGTTGTATTCCTCTGCAGTGAAACCGCCCAGGTAAACTCAGGTGATGCTGGAAACTTGGACAGTGTGGGCTTGTGCCCTGTTTTTGGAGTTGTGGTGTTGCTCAGCTGTTAGAGGTGCTGGAAGGAAAGGGTCTGTGTGTGCACAAGCTCAGCACTGATTCTTCTGCCAGCAGCAGGGATGTGTTTGCTCCCACTGCTGCCCTGTCTGGGTGTCTGACATGCTTGCAGTGTGTTTATCCTCACAGCCTTCCCCTGCAATGGGAAGGTGCTGTTCACTGCAGTCTTTCTGATGGGGAGCAGAGATGGATGGGGGCAGATGTGTGCCTGAGGGTGTCTGGAAAAGTGCTGCAAATTGAATCTGAGTCTCTGCTCTCTGGGGTTGATACATTTAATTGCTGTCACATACCTCCACCTTTAAGCTATCATGTGTTGTGAAACCATAATCGTGCTGAAGTTGGCTTGTTTTGCTATTGCTTTCTAAATCTTCTGCATGTAACTGAGCATTGCTGAAGTACTCTCAGTCAAAGAAATGATTCATGCCAAGGTGAGTTATCTGATTTTCTGCTTTTTTCTTAAGAACCTAACCTTGAAATGCACATTTTGCACTGAGGTGAGGAATTCTTTTTTGTGAACTTCATAGATTCCTACCAAACTGCAGAACTTACTTGACTGATGAAATTCCATTTTTTTCTGGGATTAAACTTATGTCTTTACCTGCTTTATTTTCCCAGTTGTCAATTTAGACTTGTATTTGTTCATACTAAATTGTAAGAGGTTTTGGGGGGAGTTTTTTTTATTTTTTTTCTTTTGGTGAGGGTTTTACCTTATTACCATCCTGTAAATGGAGGAAGCTCTTCAAACTCATGTCTGAGCAACTAATCTTCTGCTTGGGTGTGTGAAGCTGCTTCAATATTAAAAAAGGAAAAATATTTCCATAGCAACCTATTAGAAGCACAGAATGTTTTTGCTGTGTGGATTTTTTGTTGGTGGTGTTGCTACACCCTTACAGGGAAGACTTTTGACTGCTGTAACCGTGCCATAAAAAGTAGCCAGTAATAGCACAGCAACATTTGTTTTTCTATTTAGGACTTTGTTCTTCATGTATACATTTATAAATAAATGTAAGCTGTTATTAAGGAAATTACCTCAGGTTTCTAACACAGCTACGTATTTTGCCCACGTTATCCATAATTACTTTTGAGTCCTGAATATACCAGAATCAACAAACCTGCAGAGCAGAAGATGAGAAAGCAAAAGGAAGTTAACAATCATGTGCCATAGGTGTGTTTAAACAGCTGGGTGAGCTACTCTCTGTGTCCCCAAAGAAGAACCATGCTTTGGCCTTTATTTTTATTAAGGGGTGGATGTGCACCACTGTACCTGTTCTGGAGTACCTCAGGACAGTGGAGTGAGCCTAAATAATCAGCTTCTGCTTTGGTTACACGAGGAAGTTGCTCATTTCCACCCAAGGCAGCCCTGTTTAGTCCTTTTTGGGTGGTGTTCCAGGTAATTTCCTGTTATTTTGGGCTGGCAGTAATAGCAAGGAAGGCTCTGGACTTTTTCAGTCATGCTTTTGTGTGTTGCCAGATTAAATACAGTCAGCAACAAGATTGCACTTGGCNTTTTTCTGCATTTAAATGTCTGTGTCATAGAGGAACCCAAGAAAACTATTTTGGGTTCTTGAAACATCTTTCCTGAAAAATTCCGTATCTGCTCTGCCTTGTTTCTTGCTTGTTTCCATGTCAAGAAATCATTTTTTTTCCTGTCTTGCACCTCTTTACAGTGTCCCAGGTCCAGTGTCACTGCACTGACTGGATTTGCATCTCTTTGCATCC
>VYXF01004083.1:43482-83091 GCA_013397295.1 Polioptila caerulea
GAACCCAAGAAAACTATTCTGGGTTCTTTAAACATCTTTCCTGAAAAATCCCATATCTGCTCTGCCTTGTTTCTTGCTTGTTTCCATATCAGGAAATCATTTTTTTCCTGTCTTGCACCTCTTTACAGTGTCCCAGGTCCAGTATCACTGCACTGACTGGATTTGCATCTCTTTGCATCCATAGAGATGTGGTTGAGTTGTGGAATTGGCACTGTTAGGTTGGGCTCAATCTTATGGTTTTTTAAAATCTAAATGATATGAGGGAATAATGAAGAAGCAGAATGTAATTTAAATGCTTGATTTGTTTCACAAGATACACAAAATAGCATTTATTTGGCTTAAAGAAAATGGTTTTTTGTACATTCATCTTACTTTGGTAGTAATTTCTGGAATACTTGAATTTTGCCCCAGGACCTTGGAACTGACTTCTCTGCTGCCCTCTAACCCTTTTACCATTGTAAAACTTAATAGCTTTGATTAAATATTTACGTAGCTTGTGAGTGATCTCTCAGAAAAGAGTTGATTGAAGAAGTGGGGCCTCATTTTACCTGTGATGAAGTAACTGATTAACAAAGAGGATTTGAGGGCAGGGAATGCTGCCCTAATCCTGTCACTTCCATGTTATGATTATATGGAAGATTTGCTCATCTAGTTCAAACTGATTTTTTTTTTTTTTTTTTTTAATTTGATGTCACTATTTATTTAATTAAAAATGCTAAGGGGAAGTTCTGAACAGTTGGATTCACTGCGTGGGAACATGACTGTTTTGCACCAGCAAACACTTTACTCAGTACCACTAAAAGGTTATTAATTTGGGCCATGCCCTTCTCTGTAGATTCAGAGGCTGGTATATTTTGATATTGATACAGGAAATCCATGCTCATGGCTGTAATGTTGTACCACAGGGATCAACCAAGTGACACCACTTCACATTAGTGTCTGTTTGACTTAGGAAAGAGAAACACAGGATGATTGTGGAGGCTGCTGATGTAGCAGTGATGTTATGGTGTCTGTATCCTGACTGCTGTTTGTATGCTGGTATCACTGACAAGATTTGTGCATTAAGTAAATTTAGGACGTGATTTGGAGATTTTTACTGAGTTTTTGTGAAAAATTACTTGCAAATTGTAGGAATTTGTTCCTGTATCATTTACTTTCCTGGACCTTGTTGACAGTGAGCCTTCAGGCTGAGAGAGGTAGCTCTTCACTTGGTCATTTTATGAATCTCCAGCTTAACTCAGCTGCTGTTGTCTCTTTAGCTGGTGGGTGTTTATTCTGCAGTGATGTTATCTCTGGGCACTGCTGATCCCTGTTTCAGAATAGCTGTGACACCAGTAAGCACTGAGGCTAACATTTCTGAGTAAATTCAAATAGCTTGATCCTAAAGGCTGCACTGCATCAAGGGAAAACCTGACTTCTAGTAGCTTACTAAATGGCTTCCATGCCCCAGAACTCCATCATCCATAGTTCAGTGATCATCTCCTACTTATTTGTAAGGCTTCTTCCACCAGAAATCCTGGTATGCTAAAACTTCCATTACTATTGTGGCATTCTGAAAAACATCTTTTCTTATTTCTAAAAGAAGAGTTTACTTTCTCATCTTTTTAATCTGAAGATTTGTGTTTTTTCTTACCAGCTCTTCTCTCATGGTTACTTACTACTAACAGATTCCTTTTATTATCCTTTTTTTGCACTGGAGTAATTTGCTACTAATAAGCTGCATCTTATAGCTGGAATATCTCTATGTGACTGAAACCACAGGTCATAGAGGAATATTGAAATTAAAATGCAGTCAAAGCTTTGTTCCTCTCTGAAGATATTTTACTCATATGTTTTGAGCACATTAGTTTTTCAAGGTGTTACTCTCCTTTTGTGCTACCTTTCAAGGTGGTGAAAATGTGTTAAAATTGAGTGGACAACGTACAGACAATGTCAAAAAATAGCATTGCTTTGTAGATTAGGCACCTGAAATGGTGAAATGCACATTTAGTGTGATTTGGTGTGAACAGAAGCCAATTTTCATGGCTTTGCAGTTCAGTTTGTGTAGCATTTCATTACAGTGACTGGGAACCCTCTGTCTTCTTTTCTCTGAGTTAAATCCAAACTCTTTGAGGGCTCAAAGTAATGTGTACTTTTTCTTGTTCTGGCTTTACTCTCAGGATTTGCTAATACTCCCACAGCTGCCTTACATGTCATTCTGTTTTTCTCAGAGGCAAATGCAGGCAATTCCCATTTTCTTCCCCCTTCTGAAGAATTTCAAAGATCAAAAAAAAAGACCCCCAAAGATCAAGAGATGACAGAAAGACTGTGTTCAGGTTTTGCATGTGTGTTCTGCCATGGACTCCTAAAGTCTGCCATAGATTTTAAAGTCCTTGATCTCCCTGCCTGAAATCCCTACCCATACAATTTTGGCTTGTTTCATGAGAGAATGCTAAATTCCTCTGTGATATCCTGAAGGGACTCACTGGTGTGCCATCAGTCTGGTTAGCTGCTTCCTCTTCTCTCAGTTCTGTGCTTTCACACTGTCACTCAGACCCCTCAAGTCTTCTTCTGGCTGTTCAGAAGTCTCTTAAATCTGGTTCTGGTTGGAAACAAGCAGGAAAGATGTAATGACTAAACAGGATTTTGCTACAGGCAAATCTTTTTGTGATCATCAGGAGCTGTGTTACGACCAATACTGGAGAGTGAGAGAGTTAATTTATGATTTCAAAGTTTCCCATGTGAATACTGATTCACCTACAATTTTTAAAAAAAAGTGTCTTTTACATTTTGAGAAAGAATCCTCAAGAGCCACATCATGATTGTGTTAATGCATTTTGTGAGAGTGAGTGTGTTCCTGCAGTACATCCCACCCCCAAAGGAGAGGCATGCTGGGTTGTTTTTCATGCCTGCCAATAACTGGAATGTAACAGATGTGAAACTCGAAGGCAAACTGCTGTGAGCAGCTCCTGTCCTGACCAGCACTCTCTGTTAGTTAATAATACCTGTGTCTTCCACAGCTGTGTGAAAATGTGTAGAGCACTAACAGCACTTGGAAGTGTCTAGAAATAGCAATGCTGGCTTTCAGATATGCCAAAGGTTGGAGATATTTGAATCCTGATTCAGCCCCCATAGTTTGAATTGATATAAGTGATATTTTCAGGTATAATTTTTTTTACTTTTGACAGAACCTACTTAGCAAAATTCTGTTCCAGATGCCTCTTCTGTCAGGCAAACCCTGTGTGTATGAGTCAATTGTACGTTTCCATAAAACAGTACAAGTATGCCTCTCCTGGTCAAAATAGCTTTTAAACAACCTGTGTGAGAGAGAGCAGAATTATGGATTTGAGTATTCATATGTATTGAGTATCGAAGTTATTTGGCTTGACACTATATCTCACCTAATTCTGAAAGGTTTATCCAAAGTTCTTGCCTGTTTTCTTGTCTGAGTAACTCGGGACAGGCAGAATCCAGCTTCTGGAATAAACAGCACCTTGAACAAGTGGGAGATGGAGAATTTGAGATGTTGAGTTCTGTCATACAAAGTCCAGTAGCACGTGCTGAAGTTGAGATTGATCCTTCTCCCACTCAGTGGTGATGGGACAGCTTTTCTGTGCAGCAGTAGATACAGGGATGTTAAAGAAGGTGAGTCAGCCAGCAGATCAGAGTGTCAGAGTCCAGAGCTTTTCCTTGGTGCTTTTTGCTTATTTGCATGCTCCTGAGACATGGAAACCACTGCAAGCTGAGGATATCAGAGGGGTTCGTTGTTCTTTATGCTTTTTTAATCAATCAGTTGCTTGAAACACTTCTGTGGTTTAAGGTGAATGGCCAGTTATTGCAGAATTTTATAGCAGCCCTAAATAAAAACTTCACAAAGTTATATTTCATAACCCCTTCATTTCAGTCAACAGAGCAATTGCTGAAATCTCTTGGGGAAGCAGCATGTGTTTTTTCTTTTCCCCATTGTGAGTTTGGGAGGGTTCACTTCCTCACTATTGTGGTGTGTCAGTGCAAACACAAACTCCTCCTCACTGCTTGTCTCCTTTGGAAACTTTGCTTACACAGTGGGCATCGTTTGTCTCTGTCCTAATTCCCTTCTGATGGTAAATGCAACAGGAACATTTGCAAAGAATAAATATTTTCAGTGTATTGACAGAGCTGCTTCTGTAATTGTGTTAGCTGAACCAGATGATAAGCTGAAATCCTTTCTGAATTAGGGTTTATGTAACTCTAACCCAATTCCTGGCTAAGCCTTGCAGCCTGATCTGGAACAGTGAGCATTGACAGCTGCAGCTTTGCTGCAGTCTGAAATGTGTGCCTAACACACTAAGGCTGGAATTGTCCAGTCTGCTTTTTCTGCTTGGGTCTGCCCTGCTTTACAGTCACTGAAGAAATCCCCTGGAAAAGAAGGAGAAAAGGCTCAGTTGTAGCCAGTAGTTCCCAAGCAGAACAGGTTGGGATGTGTGGAGGGAGCCAAAGGAATGTGGTTGACTCTTGGAGCAACTTGGTTGTTGCTGTTTGCAGAAGCTCCCTGTGGATAGGGCCAAGCTGGCCTGGAAAAGCACAGTCCACTCCAGTATGCTTCTGTCTGAAAGCATTTCCTGTGAACACTGAAAGGATGGAGGGGTCTCAGCTGTCACAGGGTCTCTTACAGACTTAGGAGTGAGGGAAGGCCTCCCACCCTTCACTTCCTTTAGGTCCTCACTCCTGCATTCTTTCACCGTTGTGTTTTTTGCAAAATGGTGAAAAGCAGAAGAGCAGTGACACAGGTAAAGAGCTGGGAGTTCTGTGTGTTCTTCTATAACTGTATTTAAGGTGTATTATGGAGTGAAGGCACAACCAAGTTCATTGGAAGCCGTAAGTACACCATGTTTCAAAACAAAACCATGATCAAAAAAAGTCCTCCCAGACCTGCACTGGATATTAGGAAAGAGGTTGATGACACCAAGATCTCAATGGGAGTGAAAACCAGTAGCACATATTATACAAATTATTTGAGTTTTGTGCTAGGTAAAGATATCTAAGAGACAAAAAGAAACAAATTAGTTTTACAAAGACAATCCTGGCAATTTCTTTTGCATTTAATAGACTTTGACATGTGTAATTTTTAAAAAATAATAGTTTTATATGATCAGGCCATTTTTTAGTTTTCAACATCTGTAAAGGAGTAGTAGTTAGGAAGTTGGATTCTTCTTACTGTATTTATTTGGAAATATTACATGGTGGAATTTGAAGAGCAAAAAAGGAACTTTGTGCAAAATAGGTGATGTTTTTCTTGACAGACATTACTATTTAACTTTTTTCAGTTCAAGAACATGAAAATTTCAATACAAAGGGGAAAACAAAACAAAACCCAACAAAAAACTCACTTATTCAACTTTTATAAAAATATAGCAGTTGTTACTCCCACATAACCCTCCCCTGATAGGGGAGACTAGTCTTTTAAGTCTTTGTTAAGGTAAAAAAATGAACTAGACTCTGCTGTATTCATTCTCCTGTTGTTTATTCTTTTCTTATCTACAATTTCTGCACACCAGGCTTTACACCAGACTAGTGTGAAGGGGAAAGGACACCACAGAACCCCTAACATACAGATTAAAGGTTCTCTTAAAGATAATTCACCCAATTATCACCCAAAACATACATTATTTCTACTTTTCTACCAATTACTGACTTTTCATGTAACCCTGCACTGTGGCAAATTCTCACCAATCACCCTGTGTCCCCAACACTGCAGAATATGGAGTAGATGAAGGAGGAGGAAGAAGCCTAAAAACCACAAGGATCCTCCATCTTGTCTCCATCTCCTTACCATTCTAACAAACCCAAAAATGTACATTTCTCACCCTGTCATAAATTACATTTTATGCTACTACCTAATTTACATTCCTGATAATTCTGTCTCATCCCAAAGCCTAGGAAGCCCTTTCCATGGACAAAGGTTAAAAGCAGTATTTGTCAGAGGGTTTTGATCCTTTAAAACATGCAGAGAAATATTCTCTGCATTCTAGATTCCAACATAAAAATTGTAGCGTGCATCCAGTGGCATAAGGTTTTGGACAAAATTTCTGATAAGTAATTAGTAAGATGAAAATCAGCTCATTTTTTCACTCAAATAATGTTTGACTCTCAGCTATAGATTAGAGAGCTCCCAAAAGCTTCCACAGCCTGCATTTGAAGACTAGTAGTAAACTCCCTGTTGGATTATGGCTGGTGATTTTTCAGCTTCTGAGGAAAGAGCAGATAACTGAAAACATCAAGTTGGGTTTGTTGGATTTTTGAAGGGGCAGTGGGAAGGGTGACAGGATCTTTTTTTTTTTCCTTCCACAGTTTCAGAGATGAGAGTCTTCCCAGATACGATGAGTGTAAATTTGGAGCTGTGTTCAAACTGATCCTTGAGATTTACATGTATAAAAGATTTTTCTCAGAAGTCATTAAGTAGTCTTTGGAGTTGAATGAGATTCTCCTGAGAATTAAACTGGCCATGCTAGGCAGCACCTACTGTCAAGATACTGCTCAGGGAGAAAATGGAATAGAAAACTCCATCTGGACTCCTGAACAGTTTTATCCTGCGGTGATGGAATCTGTACTTTGAGCTTGAGGCTGGTGATATTTTGTGATAAATATTAGGGAAAATATTGGTAAATCACATTGGAGGCTTAAAGAAGAGATGTGTGGTTTATTTTTTTAATTTTTTTTATTATTTATTAGATATTCTGATGAATTACTCTGTAATCCTTTTGACTTGCTGAAAAGCTGACTGTCTCAGACTCTGAGTTGCTAAATGAGGTGCTGTAAGCATGCTTCCCCAAGGTTTATAGCTGGGTTAGGTAAAACACAGCCAGTCTTTGGAAAGGCAGTGGAAAACAAGTCAATCCTTGTTTTGAGTCACTGGACAATGGCAGCAGAATGTCTGAGTTAATACATGGAGCTGCAGCTCTATTCCATAAGTCTGACAGTCTCTCCTTATTGTTTTGACAAAGATTATTGATTCCATATTCAACCTTTTCTCTGTTTTCGGTTTTTCACACTGCTCATCTAAAGTGATGGTGTGAAAAAATGTACTGGTTCTGTTTTTTAGGACTTCTTGGGGCTTGGTACTTTTTACCTGCTGGGCTTTTGCCTAGAAAACAACTTTCTGTTGCACTGCAATTTCACATCAATTTTCCTCATGTTACACACAGATTTTATTTATATTTAATAGATAAGGCACCTATATATTGTGTATCTCAAAATATTTACATATAATTTTAGTACATATTTACAACATGACTGCTGTAATATACATAGATTATATTCGTGTAAACATTTAATTTTTTTTTTTCAATAATATGCACGTTTTTGTTCTGTATTTCCTTGTGTTTCTTTTCATCTGTGGAGATGTATACATAATTTCTTTGAATTATGACAACTTTTATGCATCTCTACTCTTGAGTTGTTCTGTAGAGAGGATCCAGAAAAATTATCATCTATATGGAGTATTTCCCAATAGTAATTTATTCTGTATTGTGTAGCCTGCTGGGACCCATTATACAAATGCTGTATTTGTTGGCTCATCCCCATATTTTTCTGAAAGAATTTTTTTTCATTGCTTTGGGAAAAAAAAAAAGTTTTGACAAGGTCTGTATTCGCTTCTTTCCTCACCTGTTATCCCTGTCCTTCCCTTTCAAAAAATTAAAGCAGATTACCTCCCATTGGTTGTATAAATATGTCCTAATTGCTTCATGTCAGTAAAGGCACTGAATGCCCACATGCAGACAGAATAAAACACTTGCTGTGGGTATGAAAAAAGCCCTGCAGAGGTAGCCCTGAGTTTGAAAACAACTTTGGAGCTCTCATTATAAGGTCTGACGTTTCATTCCTTGGCATCAGTCAGCTGGAGGCAGAAACAAGGGGAGCTGAGGCATGGTTTGATCCATGCCCTTTGGTCATGTGCATCGTTTTGCTTTGGAAGAGCTGCAGCACAAATATCTCAACTACAGAAGGAGATGCTGCTGATGAAATGGGAGGCTGAGGAAAGTTGCTATCTTCCAATATTTTCAAATTACAAAATACGTGGAATTACGCTGCTCAAGAAAATTTTGTAGGCAACAAATGAGTCTTAAAATTTCCCTAATAACATAAAATTACCCTAAACCACGAGAATTTTTCTTTCTGAGTTTCATAATTATTTCTTCTTATCAGTTTTTAATTTCAAGCTGAGGAGCTTGACAGCAGCTGTTTCAAGTAAATGCAGTTACTGTGATCCTGGAATTTTTTTGTGACTTCATTGTGCTCTGAATTAATTCTTGACTTCTGTATTGTCATAAGGATTTTGCAGAATTCATTCTTTTCCCTTTGTATCCACACATGGGGCAAATGGATTCTGTTTGTGAATTCCCAACTCCATAGCACAGGCACAGTCTCTGTTTGGAAATGTGCTTTGTGCTGCTTAGGTGATGTGCAAATGCCCAGAGGTTTTTTCATCTCTCTCTATGCATTTGAGTGTGACCTTTGGCCATTGGACTGGTGGCAGAGGAGCAGCAGGGTTTGACAGGCAGGTCTGAGATCTGTCACTGTGCCTCAGTTGTGCAAAGCCCTCTGCCAGGTGGGGACTGCAGGAGCAGGGCTGGCACAGAGACTCAGCCCATGGTCAGTGACTCCTGCTCAGCCTGGGCTGGGGCTGGGTCCTGAGTGCCCACCAGACAGGACAGGGGGGTCCCATGGCTCCCAGCCTGGCTGCAGGGGCAGCTCAGCTCCTGCAGGGGCACAGACAGAGCTCCAGGGCTCTGCTGGCACTCTGCTCACCCAGGGCATCCTTCCCAAGGAACAAATCCCTGCCTCAGGGGTGTTCTCCTCAGGCTCAGGAGTCAGTACCAGTCACTGCTTTGGCTCCCCTGAGCTCTGTGTTTGTAAAATGGGAAGGTGAGCGAGGGAGGGTGAAGGCTTAGTGCAGGTTTGGTTTATTTCTTACTGCTTTTGGTCAAGGGTGCCACTAAATGAAGTGAGATGAGGAACTTTCCTTTGGAAATCCTGATAATCTTCAAGTTGTCAGTGTTATCTATAATCCACTCACCTTTTTCTGGTTTTAAGCCTCTTGCTGTCCTTTTCCCTCTGATTGTATGAGGCATTCTGGGGCTTTAATAAGACTGATAAGCTTTGAAAGCTTAGTATCTGTCATTTTCTTCATGTGGCAAACAAGTCTTCTCATTTTATTAGCCAGCTTTTCCTCCTAGTTTTTTCAAACTGCTTAGTTTGACCACGTGGCAATGGTAGACATCATCTCCTTTTACTTTTAAAATACATTTTTTTTAAAGTGTTACAAAATTACTGTATAGCAGAGGATAAACGTGAGATGTGAAGAGGAACCAATCTTTTCCTTCTGTGATTTCTTGCACTTAGTTCAGGCAGGTATATGGAGGACATTCAGAACAGGAAGAGCAAGTTAAAAACTGGCAATAATGAACAGGCCATGTAATATTCCTCTTTCTGCTCAGTTATTTAAAAGTATGCTAAAAATTCCATGTATGACAGAAAAAGATGCACTCACTTTTATGCTGCTGGAAAAAAAAAAAGTTCTATGTGAAACTAGAGTGGGAGTGAAGAAAAACAAGAGCACATTGTGTTTGGGAGGCAAATCAGACAGGTTCTCTTTAGCCATGTTATTTTTTAGACCTTGTGTGCTGGAGGATTGGAGAAAGGTTTTCGGAGGGATCTGCTCCAAAAGATTACTTGTACACAAATCTCAGGGTTAGAAAGACAAAGGGAATATGATTTATTTTTTTGTTGCCCTGAGATTGCAAGCCTTATTCCCCTCTGCTATGCAACTCTTGTTTGATTTTACCTGGAGAATAGGTTCAGTAACACCAATTCTGGGAACATTTTATGATGTTACATTAATGTAAAACTGTTGGAAACTAATTCTGCTTGATAATATCCAAGTGATACAGCACAGATGCGATGTGAAGAATGATAAGGCTCAGAAACTTAATGAAATTTTGAAAATATTCGTAAGAAAATCTGTTCAGAAATCTGAGAGCTATATGAGAGAGCAGTACTAGGCTGTAAGTCAAATTTAGTCAATGTGAATTGACTGTGAAGACAGGTGAGATTAAAGGAGTCCTTAATTTTTGCCCTGATGTATAAGAAATTAGGCAAATTGGAAACATTTCTAGCATTCTAAGTATATCACCAAAGCAAGTACAGATGTGACATCAACAGTATAGTCAAAGTAGCTAAATTTTGAGCGGTGTAACTTGGAATCTTTAGTCTATTATGCCAAAAATGAAGACATGCAACAAGAAGAATTTCTTTTTCCTTAGCCCCTGCAAACACAGCTTTCCTGTGATGTGCTTTAAGGGAGACCACCATAGTGTTTCTACTGTAAATTGTCTTTTAACATTCTGGTCAGAGACAAAACGATGTTGTTCCCTAGTGAATATTTGTACCTATTTCTTGGAATATAAAAATGCTAAACCAGAGTGAGATCTGAGGGAACACTAAACCTGGACTTTTCTGTGAGCAGGAAAGCAAACTGTAGAATGTTGAAGTTAGAAGTGCTCTGAACACAAAGCTACCAAAAGGAAAAGAATCCTTGTTTGAAGCCAGTGGCAGCAAAGCTCCCCATGTGTTACAGTGATGACCTACTACTGTGCTGGTTTCATTGCCTTCTGTACACTAACATGAATTAAAATGAATTAACAGTGGCTTCAGTTTCCTTTACAGACAGAAATAGGAGAGCCCTTTTGATGGATCTACTGTATTCAGTTAGGCTGAAGCCAAAGTGGATCAACAAGAGACACAGAAGAGAGAAGCAAACAAGAGGAAAAGGGGGATGTTGCTGGAGATGATGAGCATTCAGTTGAAAATAAAAGCCAAATTTGGACTTTATTATGCAGCTGATATTTGTTAATATAGAAATAGTGAAGCTGTAGAGCATGAACAAGCTGCCTTTAGGAGAAAGTGAATTTTAAGAAAGGACTACAATGTGAGTCATGTATCCTTGTGTCAGAGGTAAAATGCCTCCTGCATTGCGGATCCTTCTGCCGCTCACTGTAGGTCTAGTGCTGCTCTCAGAGAATTAAGATTACTGACATGCCATTAGCCTCAGCTGCTCTCCTGTCTTAGTTCCCACCATTTCTCTTTTGGCAGAGGCCAGAGGCTTGCACCGAGTGTTCCCTGCTGTGTGGAGCCTTGTGCTAACATCAGTCAGAACAATTTGCACGTGCCCTGAACAATTTGCACGGCCACAAGCAATCACGGTATACAAATGAAACAAGCAGGTGGATGGGCAGGAGGACACGAAGGAATGTAGACAAAATTAGAGGCTACTTTATTATTTGCCTGACAATGTGCACTGTTCCTTTCAACAATCCCTTTAGCCCACAGAACACCATCTTATCTGTCACTTCAGATGATGATGGACTGAGGCCAGTTGAGGTTTGTCATGTTGCCACCAAGTTTCATTAGATGAAAAGTGAATTTGAATCAAATGTTGTTTCCCACGTGGATTGTACCTTTGGTCAGCAGTGGTATGGTGCTCTTTGTAGCATCTGTCCAGTCTGTTTTCCTGTTACAGTACTTTTTTTACCTAACTACTGGATCAAGTGAAAGCTGTCCTGTCTTGAGAAGCAGCCATAAACCACAAGATCAGGGCAAGCATGCATGAGAATGTTTTCCATTCCCTTCTGAAACTTCAACCATTTTCACCCCATGGATTTACTGAGATAAGTGTGGTCTCTGTGTTTATTGCTCCTTGTGGTTTTTCATGCCCATTCCCTCCATTTCCCCTTCCATCAGCATGATCTTCTGCTCCTTACCATGCTGGACAAACACTTGCAAAGCTAAGCATTCCTTCTGCCAGCTCTTTTTCTTGGAATCAGTGATATATTGTACAAATTTGATAGCCTTGCTAACAGACAGTAGAAATGCACATCACTGATGTAGTTCACATTAACTTGTGAAAATAGCTAAGGTAGAAACAATTTTATCTGGGCTTTTCTGGTCACTGCTCCATCCCTGTATCATGTGCATCTGACCTGTACCTATCCACATTTTGCTCAGAGACACTAATTTAAGTGAATTTCTTAACATTATGCCTTTATTTATATAACCAATGGTAGCATTGATAGCTGAAGATGGCATGCAAAGGAGGGTGACTCACTTGTCAGTGTGACTTTTTTGGTGATGCTTTATTTTACATAAAAATGATATTCTTGTTTCAGTGGCTCTTGAATACATACTAGGTACTCTGAATTTCTCTGTCAGAACAGTGTGTCTCAAATGTCTTTAAAACTTAGGATTGAAAAGTAAATGAAGTTAGGATGCAGTCTCCTAGGTGTTAAACTGTTATTTAAAATTACTTTTTTACGGCTTTGGTTTTTAGAATTCTTTGTCTCTCAAAATTGTATTTCTTCATATACTGTTTTCATATAACCTGCACTCTGACAGAAAATTTGAAAATATATTTGCTAAAAAGATCAGCCAGAAAATTGGTTGGTTGTTTTGTTTTGTTGTGGCTTTTTTGGTGAGATTTCACTACAGAGGAAAGATAAAGCTCCATGCACCTAAAAGGTTTCTTGTAGGGAAGATGAATGCCAGTGCAGGAGGCACAACCTGCTGGAGATTTTGCTGTGTGATGCCCTCATACATATTTAATCTAAATGTACATTTACAAATACCAGCAAAACAAGTAATGAGTAGGGTGATTGAGAGCCCAGCAGATCTTCAGGAGAGTGCTGGTGATGCCATTCTATTTAGGCTGATATTAATCATGTGCTGCCCTTCATTCCTGGGACAAACGTGGAAGCCTGGGAGCACTGAATGTATGATTCTGGGGGTTACAGGCACAGTGCAGGCTTTGCATTCAGGGATGTTTCTCACTGCTCCTGTTGCAATGCCAGCTTTGCTTCCCTCCTGCACATTGGAGATCTGTTTTTGGTATGTATGGGCACCTGTGAAGGAAGGCATTGCTGGCTCTTGGTCTGCAGATTTGTTAGCCTGAAATGAAAGCATGTCACAGGTTTTTGAAAAAAACCCAAGCATTATTGTGACACTCCAGTGACTGTTATCTGATATCCCCTATGAGATAAGTGAGATGTTGGAAAACGTTAGAAAATGTTCAAAGCCATGAACTGGAACACCTTCAGACAAACCTCTCACCAAAAAATGGCTCTTCCCTTAGGAGGGCCTAGGTAACCTCTGGTAGCAGCACTGCAGAAAGTAACTTAGTATAGATTATTGAAATAAAGGTGTTTTGAGTAATTAGCTTTGATCTAGGTCTACCTTGATCTAGTACAATATTTAGTGATTTTCATTTTGAGATAGAGCTGGGCACATTTGCTGGCATTTAACTGTGTGAGTAGCTTATAAAATGAGGCTGCTGTTGAAGAGCTTTTTGGACAGGCCTAGAAAACAATGAATAAATAGCATTTATTCATTTACTGTGTAACTTCTACTCTCTGCTCTCACTAATTACCCTTATCGCATACATGGTTTGCTTTGTGGCTTTCCCCCCCCATTCTGAAGAGGTTAAGAAACAAATTTTCTGAACAATGCTAATTGCAGCAGCATGCACAGTACTCATCTGTGTCTGTCAGTGTCTACAGGGAGGTGTCAGAGCATGGCCCAGACTCTGTTTGGTGGTGCTGAGCAGTAGCACAAGAGACAAGGGCAGAAACTGATGCCCAGGAATTTCCACCTGACCATGAATGTCACTGTGGGACACACAAGGACACACACGGACACCTTTTGATGAGAAGGCTGAAAACTATTTATTAAAACATCTGACTCTAAATTTATAGTATTTCTACACAGACTAGGGATTGGAGGAGAAGGCTGACACTTCTCCCACCCCATTGGTTNGGTTAAAAGATTAAGGTATTAGAAATGTAGCCAGCAAGATGTAAGCAACATGTCATATAGCAAGGCCTAGCATGATGATAAGAGGATCAAAGAAGAAACTAGGAGTTTAATCATTAATACATAGATATGGAGCAAGAAAATCTCTCATGTATCTGACTCTCAGCATTGTAAGAAATCAGAAAACCAAGACTTTCGATGGTTGAAGCCAAGGAAAGAGCCTGGACCATAACCAAGGGGTCACAAAGACCTGACCACAGGACAAAGTGGTGAGGAAGAGGCCTTTACTTCCTCCCACATGAGCACTGACTCAAATCCAAAGGACCACGGCCTCAATTAAAGAGAAAACTGCACAACTGCAGCAGACATCCCGCTAATTTACATACAGGTGATGAATATGCATAGGTGTGTTAGGGAACTTTATGAATGTGCATAATTTTGGGAAATAAATAGAGAATCAAAGCTCTGGGAATTCAGCACGTGTCTTTAGGACATAAGTCCTCTGTGCTCCAGTGCTGAATGAACATATCAATATTTCAACCTCAAATTAGTTGAAAGGTTTTTGTCCATTGCACACATTTAGTGCTTCACCACAACCTTCTAGACACAGTCCTGTGCCCTGTGCTCTGGGATGGCCCTGCTTGAGCAGGGAGGTTGGACCAGATATTCCTCTCCTATGGTCCCTTCAGCCTACCCCATTCTGTGATTCTGTATACCATGTGTTGCTTTAAAACTGTCTTCTTTTAATAGTGTAGAACAATTATTAGAACAATTATATGTTACTGAAATCTTTCCTCAGTCTGTGAAGTCACAAGAAATAACTTAACATCTGGTATGATTTCAACATATGCCTTGCTTTTTCTCTCTCTGTTAAGTTATCCTTTCCTGCAAGTCCTTTGTCAATGATTTGGCAGCAGTGTTAGAAGTGGAAAAATCAGCTAAGAGTAACTGTCGCTAAGAAAAAGCAGCTTGTAACATGAAGCTGACTCAAAATACATATTTTATTATTTTTTAGTTATTTTTTCCACATTTTTTGTTGCCTTTCTGGATTAACATGTTACATGGAATACAAACATGAAAAACTGTGTGGGCAGATCCCTAGCAAGTGATGTGAGCTATGTGAGAAGGACACCCTAGGGACAATAACCTCTGTGAAATGCTCAAGAACTGCAGAAGGTTAAATACTCAAGTGTTGTTATTCAGAGCAGAGGCTGATAGGCCTGCATCGTGCCCTTGCTCAGGTCCTACAAAATTTGCTTGAGAGGAGGCTTAAAAGGGTCTTCAAGATTTGTTTGTGGAGCCTCTCACAGTAAAATTTACTTTTAGCTTACAAAAGAGCAGAGTGTGTTTTTCAACAGTATCATTTCTCTGTTGTTGTTTCTAACCAGATCTAGATTAAAACAAGGATTACACAAATCTCAAGGACCAAGAAAAATTTAGCCTAGGTGTTGTGAGAAAGAGTGAACTTTTTGTAGCTTGAATATACCCTTTATGTACTTGTTCTGAAATGTCTACACTTTCAACATAAATGTAGAAACTGCATTCCTTACTAAGGATGGAACTCAAGTAACCTCAGGTGAGCAATTAGTGGTAATTTAAACGCTGGGGAACAGATGATAGCCAGCTGTCTCCAACTCAGCATCACTGATTGTAGGGAGATGACTCCAGTACACTGAATGGGAGTTGTGCAGGATCTTTTCTTCACCCAGCA
Organism: Polioptila caerulea; assembly: GCA_013397295.1. Classification (NCBI taxonomy): domain Eukaryota; kingdom Metazoa; phylum Chordata; class Aves; order Passeriformes; family Certhiidae; genus Polioptila; species Polioptila caerulea. Next base: position 59,012 of record VYXF01004083.1, read on the forward strand.
GCACAGTCTTAAGCAGGAAAAACTTTCAATGCTAAGTACTCAGTAATCATCCTGGTTGGAATTCCCTTGCAGTTCCCTGGATATATTGCAGGTGGGGGGGATGCTTTGCTGTGTTTAGCAGGATGTACCCCTGCATGGAGATACCTTTCATACCAAAACTGGTTACACCTAAAACATTGTCATGATCTTACATGGTGGTCTGTGGTAAATGCTTCAAATTCAGACTCAAATGATGATCTAGCAGTGGCATGGCAAGTCAGACTACTTTTAATTTATTCTCTTTTTTAATAAATTATATTCAGGCTTGGATTTAGGTTGGGCTGAGTAGTTACAGGATTTACCACTGTACAAGCAGGGCTGTCAAATTTAGTGTGCATATCTAGACTTACTCATTTAACATTGAATCCTCAGTTGCCCTTCTGTAAATGCTCTTAAAAACAGTCAGTGATTGCATATTATAGGTTAAGCTATCTGCATTTATTCCCCCTATTTCACAGAGTCTCACATAAATGCACACCTGCTTTTTTATTTTCTGTATTACGGAATTAATTTATATGGGGACTGCAGTGGAAGCTTTAGATTTTAGCTATTGTAAAATGGCCTTTAAAAATTGATAGAGATGTCTGTCACTATGGCTGTACAACTCTCCTGTTTCCCTTCTCTGTTTGTACTTTAGCAAATCTATTTGCTCCCTTTTATACTTTGTAGAGGGGAAGAAACTGACTCTCTGATTTTATGATTTTGTTTTGTGTTCTCAGCACATTGTTGTCAGCTCAGTGGCTGAGCTGTGCAGTTTGCTGGGTGAGGTTGCTGCTGCTGCAGTAGTGAGGACTGCAACAGGAACCCTCCTTTGTTAAAGACAGCTAGGAAATGTGTGCACTGTAATCACTGCTTTTGTGATATGCAGCCTAACAGGTGTAATGACCCTTAAAGTTATGCTTGTGTTTATTTCAGAGGTTATGTTGGAATGTTTGAGCTTTCCTTTAACTTTTACCCCTCTTTTCCTCTTGCTTTCTAAAAAGTGCTTTGCTAATGAGTGTTCCTTTCAGCAGCTTAGTCCTGTGCTTGTCTTGGAGGTTGCTCACATGATGAGCATGTCCATATTCACAAGCAGCCTACAGGAAAGATGTCTGGCAAAGCTGGAATGCAAAAAATACCCAAAAAGTCTAAAATTGTAATAATTATTCCCATTAAAAGCATGTTATTAAAACAGTTCTTTACAATTAGTTTCCCTTGACAGCTCTTCACAGGGAAAAAAAATATCTCAAGATTCGTATCCACTGAACCAAATCCCAGTGTAATTATTCCCATTATAGCACTGAAAGGAATATGACTGCAGAGATAAAACCTAAAAGCAAAATCTGTCTCTGTGGTTTTGTTCCAGAACTGAGGAAAGTGAGGAAAGAGTTGATCCAGAGAGGGTTTACACACAGTCCTAATCTGGTTTTTGATATCTGCTGCAAAACAGTCCTGAAACCTGATTCATTTACAGCCACAGGTAATGAGCAGGTTGGAATTTTAAAGGTGTGCTCGTGAGAGTTCCCTGTACAATCCTGGGTTCTTGCCCCCGGGCAGATGGTCTGGAATTAAAATGTCCTTCTACTTTCTTATTATTGTTTGTATTTGGAACCCGGGAAAGAAATGTGGCTTCTTAGTTACTCTGTGTGCTCGCTTCCCTTGTATACAGCTGCTACAAAGAATCTCACTCTGTTTTTAGGATGTACAAATTGGCAAAAGGTTGTGGCTCTTACCACATTTGACTTGTGTTTAGAGTTTCCCCAGACCCTTCTTAGAGAAAAGAAATGCTGCAGAGAGGGAGGTATTGATGACACAGTTGCAGGAGGCTCATTAACTTCCACGACATGGATGAACTTCAGGTAAAATAAACATTTAAAGGGCAGCCTAGAATTTTAAGGGACAGGTGGCAAGAATAATTTGTATCTGCGGTTATATTTGTAAACGTGGCATTTAGGAAACCTCAGACGCTGTAAAAAAGCTTGTCTCTATTTGATTGGTTACTAAACAGGAGGAAAAATTGTTAGTAATGAAACCATGCAAAAATAAAGAGATATCGAATGTCATACCTAAGGAGCAGAAATGGATTGTTTGTTTCCCAGGTCAGGTTGGTTAAAACCAACAATAACAACAAATGAACATTATTTTGCTCTCCTTCCTTAGGTTTTGGCTTTAATTTTCCTACACTTAGAATGAGAAATGCTACAAGCAAAGTAGAAGGGATCTTTTTTAATTGTTAGGAAGAGGTTTTGGTGGGTTTCATTGCCAGTGCTAACTATGCAGTGGGAATACCCACATTCCTGCAAACACAATCTAGCCATACTGGGTTACTTTTTATTTTAATCTTTGCTCAAGCTCATTCTGCATTATTACATCTGTGACTTCAAAACAGGCCCTGGGTTAATCCCGTTGCAGCTGTTGCAAATTGTTCCTTTTAGGATGAGGAATCATCAGCTGTTAACACTGATGTCCTTGATTAAAATTAACGAGTGGCTGTTGGCAAAGGCCAGCAGTCTAATTTGTTTCAGGTGAGGTGGTTCTTTGTTTCTGGCTTGTGCATCCCCCCAGTGTAAATGCTCAGTGATCAAAGTCTAGTTACCAGTTTTACTCAAGAAATATTGGTCAGCAGAGAATTCAGTTTGTTTTGCCTTTTCAACACTGGCATTGGCTTTAGAATCCTAGCAGGGAAAAATAAATCTAAGTCAATGTAATATTGTTTTCTCCTAATCCATGCTGTCAGGCCAGTGGCAGATGAACAGCCACGTACTTGCTATGCAAGGTATTGTTTGTGAAGCTTTTTTTCTGCAGGGTGAAGCTGTGATATCAAGGTTAATCTTCTGTCAAATGTTTTTGTTGGCTGTGTTGATGTCCCAGGTTACCAAGGGCCTGGACACCATGACTAGCAATGTCTCTTAAAGTCAGAGACTTGAAGTCTATTTTTTAATTAAAAAAAACAAAACAAATTAAAAATTGGTCTTAGTGTCCTTTGCCTGTGTTTAAATGAGCAAGGAGTAATTGTATGTTCATTAGATAGAAGGCACAGCAAGATGCAAATGTTTGAACCTTAGAGTAAGTAAATTCAGATTAATGACTAATTTTTGATGAGCAAGGTAAATGACAGAATTGTTTTTTAAATTCAGATTTAGTCCTTAATGCTTTCTGATCTAAAGTAGAGACTGCCATAGTTGAATAATTGACTTTGATGCAGAATTTGTAAACCTGATCTGGATTAAATTTTGGAAAGACATGTGTGAGCTGTGAGTTACTGGGGTAAAACTGGATGAGGTTAGAGAGCTCCTGTGTGGGAGGTGCAATGTCAGGAGCAGTGGGGCTTTCCGCCCTTAGCCTGTACTTATAAAGAACTCCTAAAAAGTTCCTTTGGGCATGAAATTGAAGTATAATGTATTGCAGATACAGGGGGTTTTGGGTCAGTGTAAGGTCATCAGTTACATTGTACCAAATAAGTTTAATGTTAGAATAATATTGTAAATTAAAGTTACTGCTTTGTTGTCCTTCCATGAAGATAAATGAGTAAATTCACTTGAGGTGAATTAAATGTCTGGGTTGGCATTAGAATGGCTCCAATGCAATTACTTTTGCAGATCATAATCATTTTGAAAAGTAAGTAATTTTTAAAAGCAAAAACCTTGAAGGAAATTACAGAAGGCAAAATGGCTTTTTGAGCGGCATGCCTTTGCATCCTCTTTTTTGTACATGTACTTTTTTTTTTAATCCAACAAAATTAAATTGGTCCGTTAGTTCTGCAATATTTTCTTATCTCCTGCAATCCAGCAAATCATTAAGGAGTGTTTGTCCAGTCAGAGCAGCAGAGGTCTTGATTGCCAGAATGTTTGATAGAGGGGAGCAGGGTGTCCTCAGACTTTTTTCTTCTCCTCTTCTTTCTTAATATAATAAGAAATTTTAAGAGGGGGAAAAAAAAAAGAAGGTTAAATAAAAATCATCCTCTGCTTTCAGTTGCTATGGTTGAAGGGCCTCCACTTTTTAAATTTTTGGAGGCATCAGAATTGTTACTGGCTTTGTTCCCACTGCAGGTAATGACAGGGGGTACAAGGGTATCACATCCTGTTTCATGGAGTTGATGCAGTGAGCTGTAGTTGCAAAAGGTGCACCTCAGGTCAGTGCCTGAGGTCTCCACAAGCTTTTCTTCCTGTGTGCCTTCACTTTTCCTTTCTGCAGTATGATTTATGTTTCATTCTCTTAACCACCCTCTTGTGTTTTCCCTTTGTTCTTCTGTGCCTCTTTTGCCTACATGTTCTGGGTTCTCCCTGTGCTTTTCTTTCACATTGAATCTCACTTGCTGAGATAGAATTAGGTGTTTCCTCTCTCTTTGGGGGAAGATTATCCAGACAGCTGACATGTGAAGTGTCTGTGGAAGAAGGGGTGCCCAGAACATTCACCAGCTATGGTACTCAAAAATTAGCCTGTCACCACCTCAGCTGACACTGAAAACCTGGATCCTAATTCCTCTGAGCCAGATGTGTCTGGGTACTGCTTCTGCACTTACCTGTCAGTCTGAAACAGCTCATGATGTCCTGAGTCACAGCTACCCTTGGTTTTTTACANGATGAGGAATCATCAGCTGTTAACACTGATGTCCTTGATTAAAATTAACGAGTGGCTGTTGGCAAAGGCCAGCAGTCTAATTTGTTTCAGGTGAGGTGGTTCTTTGTTTCTGGCTTGTGCATCCCCCCAGTGTAAATGCTCAGTGATCAAAGTCTAGTTACCAGTTTTACTCAAGAAATATTGGTCAGCAGAGAATTCAGTTTGTTTTGCCTTTTCAACACTGGCATTGGCTTTAGAATCCTAGCAGGGAAAAATAAATCTAAGTCAATGTAATATTGTTTTCTCCTAATCCATGCTGTCAGGCCAGTGGCAGATGAACAGCCACGTACTTGCTATGCAAGGTATTGTTTGTGAAGCTTTTTTTCTGCAGGGTGAAGCTGTGATATCAAGGTTAATCTTCTGTCAAATGTTTTTGTTGGCTGTGTTGATGTCCCAGGTTACCAAGGGCCTGGACACCATGACTAGCAATGTCTCTTAAAGTCAGAGACTTGAAGTCTATTTTTTAATTAAAAAAAACAAAACAAATTAAAAATTGGTCTTAGTGTCCTTTGCCTGTGTTTAAATGAGCAAGGAGTAATTGTATGTTCNTAATTGTATGTTCATTAGAAGGCATAGCAAGATGCAAATGTTTGAACCTCAGAGTAAGTAAATTCAGATTAATGACTAATTTTTGATGATCAAGGTAAATGACAGAATTGTTTTTTAAATTCAGATTTAGTCCTTAATGCTTTCTGATCTAAAGTAGAGACTGCCATAGTTGAATAATTGACTTTGATGCAGAATTTGTAAACCTGATCTGGATTAAATTTTGGAAAGACGTGTGCTGAGAGTTACTGGAGTAAAACTGGATGAGGTTAGAGAGCTCCTGTGTGGGACGTGCAATGTCAGGAGCAGTGGGGCTTTCTGCCCTTAGCCTGTGCATATAAAGAACTCCTAAAAAGTTCCTTTGGGCATGAAATTGAAGTATAATGTATTGCAGATACAGGGGGTTTTGGGTCAGTGTAAGGTCATCAGTTACATTGTACCAAATAAGTTTAATGTTAGAATAATATTGTAAATTAAAGTTACTGCTTTGTTGTCCTTCCATGAAGATAAATGAGTAAATTCACTTGAGGTGAATTAAATGTCTGGGTTGGCATTAGAATGGCTCCAATGCAATTACTTTTGCAGATCATAATCATTTTGAAAAGTAAGTAATTTTTAAAAGCAAAAACCTTGAAGGAAATTACAGAAGGCAAAATGGCTTTTTGAGCAGCATGCCTTTGCATCCACGTGTACTTTTTTTTTTAATCCAACAAAATTAAATTGGTCCGTTAGTTCTGCAATATTTTCTTATCTCCTGCAATCCAGCAAATCATTAAGGAGTGTTTGTCCAGTCAGAGCAGCAGAGGTCTTGATTGCCAGAATGTTTGATAGAGGGGAGCAGGGTGTCCTCAGACTTTTTTCTTCTCCTCTTCTTTCTTAATATAATAAGAAATTTTAAGAGGGGGAAAAAAAAAAGAAGGTTAAATAAAAATCATCCTCTGCTTTCAGTTGCTATGGTTGAAGGGCCTCCACTTTTTAAATTTTTGGAGGCATCAGAATTGNTGAGTAAATTCACTTGAGGTGAATTAAATGTCTGGGTTGGCATTAGAATGGCTCCAATGCAATTACTTTTGCAGATCATAATCATTTTGAAAAGTAAGTAATTTTTAAAAGCAAAAACCTTGAAGGAAATTACAGAAGGCAAAATGGCTTTTTGAGCGGCATGCCTTTGCATCCTCTTTTTTGTACATGTACTTTTTTTTTTAATCCAACAAAATTAAATTGGTCCGTTAGTTCTGCAATATTTTCTTATCTCCTGCAATCCAGCAAATCATTAAGGAGTGTTTGTCCAGTCAGAGCAGCAGAGGTCTTGATTGCCAGAATGTTTGATAGAGGGGAGCAGGGTGTCCTCAGACTTTTTTCTTCTTCTCCTCTTCTTTCTTAATATAATAAGAAATTTTAAGAGGAGAAAAAAAAAAAGAAGGTTAAACAAAAATCATTCTCTGCTTTCAGTTGCTATGGTTGAAGGGCCTCCACTTTTTAAATTTTTGGAGGCATCAGAATTGTTACTGGCTTTGTTCCCACTGCAGGTAATGACAGGGGGTACAAGGGTATCACATCCTGTTTCATGGAGTTGATGCAGTGAGCTGTAGTTGCAAAAGGTGCACCTCAGGTCAGTGCCTGAGGTCTCCACAAGCTTTTCTTCCTGTGTGCCTTCACTTTTCCTTTCTGCAGTATGATTTATGTTTCATTCTCTTAACCACCCTCTTGTGTTTTCCCTTTGTTCTTCTGTGCCTCTTTTGCCCACATGTTCTGGGTTCTCCCTGTGCTTTTCTTTCACATTGAATCTCACTTGCTGAGATAGAATTAGGTGTTTCCTCTCTCTTTGGGGGAAGATTATCCAGACAGCTGACATGTGAAGTGTCTGTGGAAGAAGGGGTGCCCAGAACATTCACCAGCTATGGTACTCAAAAATTAGCCTGTCACCACCTCAGCTGACACTGAAAACCTGGATCCTAATTCCTCTGAGCCAGATGTGTCTGGGTACTGCTTCTGCACTTACCTGTCAGTCTGAAACAGCTCATGATGTCCTGAGTCACAGCTACCCTTGGTTTTTTACAGAGCTACTATTTAACCTAGCAAGCTGAGAGGGGCAATGGGGGAAGACAAATCCATTAGATGTGCTTCAGTGTCTCTAAGAAAACACATGGTGCTCTTACAGGACTTTTAGGATATGGCTTTTAGGGTTTGATTATTCCCTACTGTGGTATGAGATACTCCAGGGGGGTTGGATGATGTAGACAGCAACATATCACACACTGTGCTCTCAGAAATGCCTAATTATGGAACCTAAGACCAAATGTACAAGGCTTGTGCATTCTGATCATTTCCCCAGATTTGACTTTCTCCTGACCTTCTCATGACCTGCTTCTTACCTTGCTTTATATTCCTTGTAAAAGCAAATTCAGCTTGCTATAGGGGGCTATGGATATTGTAACAACAAACAGGAGTGGGTAATGGACTGTAGAAATTAGTGTAGAGAATTGGCCTCACCCCACAAATCACCCACTCATTTGTATGCTGACTGCTGTGATGTTTATGTGAAGGTGTGATATGAATGTATATGAACATTTTAATGTATCTGCATCTCCCTATAATTCATTCTTCAGTCCACATGGAAGTCTTCAAACTTGGAGGTGAAATCCAAGGAACAAGTTCATCTATTAACTAGTTTATTGGAGTACAAGATTGTTAACCACCTATCTGATTATTTTAAATTTTTAATTTTAAGACATTTCCACGCTCTGTGAAGCTGGAAAATTAACTGTGGGAAGATGTATGTAAATCCACTGTTGAAATAATGTTGATATAGGACAGCCATAGGAGTGCCTTGTGAGACACAAGCTTCCTGTGAGAGGCACAGGGATGCTCAAATGGTGACCCAGCAGCAATATGTGTGCTAAAGCTCTTTTTCAAAATCTGTATTTCTAGTTTTCATCCTGTTTTTCAGGATGGTAACTGACTTTCTGTGGGGCTTCACTGGTGTGAGGAAACAAAATTAAAGCAATTTTCTTTAGCACCTTGGTATAGTTCTTTTGGTTCATGATTGCATTTTTTAGATTACCTCATGATTCCTCTAAGCTGTGACCTCCACCAGACCTATTAATTTCTTGGAAAGGCTACTTAAAAGTATTCAGCATTTCATTTCTCTGAGGCACTTAAGATTCCACTTAAGGAGAATATATGCACTAGAGTTTAACTTTGGATAAGGTGTGTTATTCCCTTAGTTGAGAGGCTAATTAATCTTTGAATGGATAAATATATCAAGTTGAAATCTTTGTAAGTTCATAATGGAGATGTTTTAGCATCCAGGATCACCAAGGCATGCCAACAAGAATGCCTTCTCAAGATTTTGGCTAAGTAAATGTTTAAAATTATTGTGACTTTGGTGAAATTGTAATTTTTTTTCTTGCCTCTGCCAATACAAAAGATGGAACAATTCTATTTTCTTAGATGCACAAATTGGAGTTCTATCATGTTTTTCATACTGAACAAACTGACAGTGTTTCCTTGAATAACTGAAATATTTCCATGTCATGATTTGGATGAATGAAGAGATTTTTTAAAAAGTCATAAAACAGGCAGTCTGTTTTCATCACTTTGGTAGGTCACAGTATTATGTAAGGTCATTAACTATCACTGCAGCCAGCTTTCAGATGGCGTTTAGAGTTGTGTGCTGACATCAGATGTGAAGTTCTACTTACAGTAAGAGGATTACTTCTCTTCCATGCAAGAAATAGATTTTATATAAACAAATAAAAATCTATATTCATAAAGACTGTGAAGCACTTAATGTGGTATTTGTTGTCCAGTCAGGAGTCACATTTGAAACCACACTACTTAAAAACTTAGGACAGTCTCTTTTCCTGTTACAGATGTAAACAAAGCAAATGCTTATTTGTTTGGTGTGCAGACAATAGAGAGATATGGTGCATTTTTTGGAAGAGAAGATGCATTTAAGTGTTTTTAACTCCAACAAAATTGTGGAATAATTGATTTGTGCTGCAGATAGGGAATTCTGTGATCTGTTTGTAAATCTGAAAGCATTTTGGGATTGAAAACCCACAGTAAGACATGTTTAGGCAATAGAAGTAAATAGGGAGAGATGCAGGACTGCCTCCATTGCAATACATGGAATCTTTTATAGCTTTTTGTTTTGTTTTCAGTCGAAGGTGCAGCGAACAACCTATGGAAAGCTCTTGCTTTTATCTCTTGTGCTTTGCTGGTCTGAGTTTTGGCTGGCCTAATGCAGTGTACTGAGGATGTGTGGCTGGACTTGCCTGTGTACCTGCCCCTGACCTCTCATAATGACTGACTTCCTTTGAAAAGCAGTACAGGTCAATCAGAACCCTGTGGAAAATGTGATTTTTTTCCCCCAGTTGGCACTAATGCTTCAGCAGCTCATTTTTTCCCTCCTCCAACCTCTTCTGTTAAAAAGCTTCTTCAGCTGAACATAAACCTAGAGTTGAGTGGTTTTGTTTGTTCCATAGTCCAGCAATCCTCTTGGTGGACAGAATAAAATTTGCCTACTGACATTAAGGCTGATATTCTTTGGAAATAATGCACCCTGTTCAGCCTTGATCTAGAGCAAGATGTCCCTTAAGCAAAGTTGGGTTTTTCTTTTTTCCCTTGTGTTTTGCTTATTTTTATTTTGAAATGCTGATATTTGTATTTTAGTCTAACCATTATTAAATAATCCTTAGTTACCATAAAAAGAGCAGACCTAATAATTTCAGAAAATATACTGATACAGCCTTGTTTCTCTTACATACTGACATACATTTTGTGATGTGAAATAAAAGCTTGCATTACTTCCTATTATACTAGTAAATTGCTTTTAGCCTGTTCATTTGTAGCTAGCTGTATTTTACTGGTTTTATCTGGGTGTAGCTCAAGTGCCTAACAACACCATTTGTGTTTTACAGGCAAAAGCATGTGAAAATTCCCCATGTGTCATTGGGGCAATCTTCTCCTCTGTGCAAATAGGCTGCCTGCCTTGTTCCTACAAAATGGGTAGGATGGCATTGCAGATGTACCTGCAGACTGCACAGACTGGATTTTGGGGCTGGTGCGCAGAAGGTTCTCTGTGAGGCACTGGAAATGTGAAAGCCAAGGTTGTGTGAGTCCTCTCAGCACAGGGATAGGCTCCACTTGGTGGATTTTTGTTGCAGGAATGTGCGACAGAGAGGATCAGGCAGTGCAGTCCCCACCGCTGCTGCCTTCCCACCCCTTGGGGCTCTGTTGTTTTCATTGCTGAGGCTCTCACTAGCAGAGGCAGTAATTCATTGAGTGCAGGAGTTACTTACACTACAGCTATGCTGCTCTGATGGTGCCATCTGCCATCCATGGGTGGGAGCCAGCTTCCCTCAGGCTGCACGTTCCAATAGAAACTTTCCTTAGGACGCCCGGGCGCTGTGCACGGAGCCTGCACAGCTCCCCATAAAACATGGGGGCAAAGGAAACTGGGGAGCTGCTGGGAGTCACTTAGCTGAGATCTGCATCTTCAGGCTGTGGTGCTAGGATCTGAAATAATTGTGTCTAATTGAGGTGGAGTCATCAGAAGCAACCCTGCTGGCCAATTTTCATTTTCTCTCCTTCGGATGAACTGCCTAATTCAGCTTTGTAAGGTGCAGCCAGCCATGTCTGTCGGGGTGTAGCTAGAAGTGTGAAATTATGAATTGCCATCTAAAGAAAGCATCCTCTTAATTGCAGCAGGCTTTAATTCGCATTCCACGGGTGTATTTTTGCATTATTGCTTAATCAAAATTGTACTGGAGCCAAATATTTTTGTGGCTGTATCTGTGTCCTGGATCTCTTCTGGTGTTTGCTGTGTCAAGTGAGGGTTTCCAGCTCCGTTAAATGGAGGCACTGATGCCAGGGCTCTGTGTCAGAGGAGCTCAGGAGCTCACTGCGTGCAGGGTGGGCAAAGCTGTGGAGGAATTTGCCTTTTTCTGGGCCAGCTGAAGTTGATGAAGTGAAAGGACCTGCTTGGTTCAGCCACTTGATTTATGCTGTCCTGTGCACCGGAGAGTGAAAAATCTTATTAGGACCAGAGGGCAGTGCTGGTTGGAATCACACATCACATCAACACAGAGTGAAGCTGTGGGTTATTATGTGCTTATTCTGCAGCAGAGGGTTGATCTCAAAGACCTCATGAGCTATACAAATCAAGGGAGGTGTTTAGACATAATCTAATGTACAAAACAAGTGAAAACTTGGCTGGTCTAATAAATAGGAAAATAATGGGAAAATAAGTTTTGCCCAAGTCTGTGTTTCAGAGAAAGCTAGTGAATGTTTTTAATAAAACTATGTCATGTATTGCTTTAATTGATTCCTTATTTTAAAAAGAAATTAGAGTATTTTAAGAAAGTTGTATTTTCTTTTCCACACTTGATGTACTGACAGTTTTCCTCATAATTTGGCAATGCTTTCCTGGCTTTTTGTGTCAGCCAGAATTGAACTAGGCATGAAAGTTTTCTCTGAAAAGAGCTGATTGATGAGCTTTGCTTTAGATACTGTTTACCTGAATACATTTTAGCCTCTTAGCAATAACTCTGCCCAATTTCCTCTTATTTTGGACTTGATGTATCCCATCCCCAGGATGCAGAAGGACCACATTCCCTGGTCTGAGGAATGATTGTGTATCCTTGCAGTGTAGAACTTCTCCAAATCGCTGCAGTTGCAGAGTTTTCCCAGCAGAATGAGGGTCTGTCTGTGGAGAGAAATCAGCACAGGCAGTAGTGGCAATTCAACTGGAGGCCAGTTAGGTACATTTCAGATGAACACTGGTTTTCTTCCTAAGAGTGCCTTTGCTGTGGCTGGAGCTCGTCTGAGCATGGCAGCTCCTTCAGATTTTGTTTGTAATATTGAATAAAAATCTTGTCACTTCTGTGAGAGCCGTGTCAGTTTATAGTAACAATTTAAGTAATTAACAAATGGCAGCAATTTGCCATCTGTCCCTTACATCAGCCCAGAATCCATGTGCAACTTAGTGTTGGTTGGGTGGTTTAACTTTCTCTTGATATTTTTGTAATAGCAAGCAACTCGCTGTTCTACTTTTGTTTCATGATTCTTTTTTCTCCAGATGTGGTTCTTTTGTGAGAAAAAAAAGAAAAAAAAAATCCTACAAAGGAGGTGGACACTGAGTGTGTGAGCTGTGTTGATGACTTCTGTGGGACTGTTCATTTTCCAAAGCAAAGGGCTGTGGTTCTCCAAGAGGGTGAGGAGGGGGACAAATGTGACTCCTATTTCCAGTCAGTTGCAGAGCCTTGCTGTCCTGTTTGACAGTATGATGCAAAATCCCACAAAGTTTGTGTGGGATGGAGACTGCTGAGGTTGCTTGCCACTGAGTGGGTCCAGAATGGCAATTCAGCTGTTACAGAACAGCTCTTGGGAATCTGAAAACAGCTCAGAGGTGTCAGAACTCGGATTTCCAAAGAAAGTTTTGATCCCCTTAGTTCATTGGGCTGCATACCTATTTTGGATGGGCTCCATCTTAGGTGTCACCAGCCAGACAGCTCTTCCTGGAGCTCGGTGCCACTTCCAGAACTGATTAGGCACTGCCTCCTCTGTAGTGTGGTTACAGTGGCTTGGGATTCAGGAAGGAAGCGTGGCTGAATCCCTACCAGCAACCCTGACACACAACACCCTGGGATATCCGGGAGGTGGGCCCAGCTGGCTTTGAAGTGGTGGCTGATGCTGCACCCCAGTGATCTTTTCTGATCCCACATGGCCAGCCAGGAACCCTCTTCAAAGATGAGCAGCAGCCCAGCTTAGAGCAGAGGTCAATGTCACTGTGGGCACTTCAAGTGGGGATTTCAGCAAGTAGAAATGGATATAAGAAGGAGTTATGATAACAGATGGAGTTCTATTTAAACTATTTTATTTAAAGAGTGGAGGTAATGAAGGTGTGGCTGTGATTATGCACGCAGAGGTATTAGAAAGCAATGTTTTATTCAGTCTTCAAGGGCTCCAGCCTGCACTGCTGGTGTTGGCTGTTCTTCCCTTGCCTGGAGCTTGGCATTGCTTAGCCTGGTGGTCTCTGAGTAGCATCAACTAAAATAGAATTGCTGTGCTGGGTAAGTTTTAGAATAGATTTCTGCGAGAAATAGGAAGGAACAAAAATTCTGCTTTTAAAAAATCCCCTAAACTTGCTTAGTTGCATAAACGCAGTGGACAAAGTAGTGTTTTTTATGCAAAAAATATTCTGATATGTCAGCATGTTGGCACTGATGGTGAATAAGCTGTTTTAAATATACATCCCAGAAACAGGAAATATGCTGTGATATTTCAGTCTGGGACCTATCTTAAATGGAGGAAAAAGGACACAAAACGATACCACGTAGATGGAATTTTGGACTTTATTGAGAAGTGAATAAAAAGTGATTGTAAACTCGCTCTGTAGGCAGCTGTTAAGCAAGTTAAGTTTTTAAATATTTCTGAAAACATAGACTAGCAAAGTAGCACGTTGTGGTGACGAGAGTTGCAATATCAACCTTTATGCATGAATAAATGTTTCGTATGTTTTAATGGCATTTCTCAGGTTGATGTTGTGGTAGCTGCCTTCATTAGTGATCTTTCAAAGCCGAGTGAAGGCATTATTACAGAGATGAAATCATTCTCTAACAGCACAAGGGTAATACATTGGTGGTGGATTTGGAGGGCTGTTTTGGACAGAGAGCACAAACCAGTGCAAGTTCTTGGACATGGCTGTAAAAATTTTGTAGGCTTAGAAGATGATTTCCACTGCAGCTGACTGCTCTCCAAATGTCTTGTCATAATCAATCTTGCTGGAAGCAGGAGACAGAAAGTTAGGGGAGGAATTGATTCTGTAATATTTGTTCCTAAGAATAAAAATAAAAACAGAGAAAGTGGCTCTATCTCCTGTGAAAACCTTTTGTTTTACAAAGTGAAAGCTGCAAACCTTTTGAGTTTTTTTTCCTCCTTAGCTTGTTTTTTGTTCCTGATGCCACTCACTGTCTCTTTTCCCCAAAAGTACTCAGAGACCCTGGAATATGAATCTTGCTATTTGTCCATAATAGCTGTGATGCCACTAACAGCATCAAGCTATTGAATGGAGATGGGCTTTTCTCCTTGGCTCTTAGCTCTTGTATTTAATTCTGATTTAGAGGAGGGACTGGAGTAGGGTCCAACACACCATGAATACATGCACTTGAATATAGTCAGGAAATAGGCTTCTTGGGAAATCAAATTCATTGCCCACTAGATATTAACGTCTATGATTTGGCAAAGTAATTTAGCACTTCTTCATGACTGAGATTTATCAATGAAATGTAACTCATAAACTGCACATTCCTGCTTTTTCAACAAGCACATTCTGCAGGCTGTGTTTGAGAAATATTAAAAGAAGTTAAATTTGAAAGTATGATAATGTAGGTCACTATTTAAACTATTTAAAAGTTTTTATTGTCATGAATAAAAGCAAAGTCATTGCTTTTAAAGCATATTTTATTTCTGTGAGAATAGGTACTCCATTACTTTTCTGTTGGATGGTGTAGAAATGTATTGCTGTTTAATAGGAAGTGCAAAATTGTTGGAATATTTATGTTATGACTCAAACCTCCTGTGTTATGAGAGAGTGAAACCTGGGCAAATTTCCTGAGCAACTTCAATTAAGCTTTGTTGAAAGAAATTATGTTAGTAAACATTTAAATTGTGAAGTGACTTAGGAGTGGTTGTCTGCAAGTTGTGTTGTTTTCTTTCATGTAAAAACTGCCATTGAAATACAATAATTGAACATTTTTAATGATAGATCTTTTCCCTGTGTTTTGATTAATACTGCAAATGCTTGTGGATTCCAGAGCAAGGAAATGCAGCATGAGATGCTGCAGTATGAACTGGATTGTCATGCCTACTATTTGTAGGGGTTTTTGGATGGATTTGTTTTTCTTTTCTGAAGCAAAGTTATCTCAAGCTCTGTAATTTGTGCTGATTTTCATTCCTGGTGGCTGTCATCAAACCAATCTTTGATTGGGAAAGAATTCTACCTGTCTGATGCATCCAAGAATAAATAAGGATAAAAATGTGTTTTGCCTTTCCACTCCCTCCACCAGTGGGGGTTTCTCTGGGAAGGTAATTGATAGAGTCAAGAGTAGCAGGAATGAAAATGATTTTGGAAGGAAAGACAGAAGTTTTCACAGTAGTGCATTCAGAGATGCAGTGTTTTTAGAAGCACTGCTGTAAAATGAATATGAACAAACACCTTGATTGTTTTTCCTCTATCACAGCAACACACATTCTCAGTAAATACCAGGAAGGAGAGCATTACCAGACAAAATTATCGTGCTGAAGTTCACACAAGGGATTTACTTATGCTTTAACTATGGAGAGATTTTCAGTTTTGAAGTGGATTTTCAGTTCTTACGAGATGCATTTCTGTAGATGGAATAATCCTTCCTTCATGAAATAGAATTAAAAAATGACTGTGTTAATAATGCAAATTTAAGAATCTTGACATGCAAATGTTCCTAATGAAAAGAAGAGCAAACTGTGTACAGTGCTTAGTTTGCAAAGAATTCAACATCAGAGTTTAGCATTGCTCTGGAGTGCAATTATCTGAAAGTAAAACGTTTGAAAACAATCAAATACAAATATGATGGTTTAGGGGTTTGGAGGTTTTTTTGTGAAGTCAGGCAACTTAAGAAAAGTGGAAATCTTTTAATTAATTTTTTGCAAAACTGCTCATTGAAACTTGTAAGTGCTTGACTAAGCAAAACCTTAATTGAAAGTGTCAGAAGTGATCCATGGCTGTGTTACAATTTTCTTCTTTATGCATCATTTCCTTTGCCATTTAGTTGGATACCAACCACTACTCTGACCTATCAGCTCAGACACAAAATATTCACCCTGGCTTCTTTGTGCTCTGTAAAAAGAGTTAAAATAGGCTGAGATTGAAAAATGGATGAGCTTCATTGGTTGAGTTTTTTCCTTGATCAACATCAGTGTTCTGGACAGGTGGCCACAGGACAGTTCTGTGGATGCAAAAGGCTTTATTCCATGTGCACTCTTTGTATCCTTGAGTCTGATTTATTATTAAAACATGTTTTTAGGAAAGGTGAAAAGTATTTTAATACCTCTATGAATGTGTTTGTTAAATCCAGGTATCTGTATTAAAATGAATGATATAAAAATCATCAACTGACATAGATAAAGGTAGTAATCTAATCAACTGGTATTGTTTTTAATTAATTTCAACCGTGTATCTTGCTAGTATCACATAGATTTTTGTGTACAGGATAAATATTTATCAAAAAAAAGAATTTAATGGGGACATGTTTTTGATTAATTTTTCAAGTGCTGTTCACTTTGTGAATTTACGTAGCACGAGTCAGTGATAAACTCACTTTGAGTAAATACATTTAAGACCTTTTACTGCACAGTGATTTGCTACTCACTTGGAATGGCTTCTCCCCATGCTCTTTGCAGTTGTCCATAATTAGGTTCTGCTCCATGCCAGCTAAGGATCTGCACTCAGAGCAGCACAGCAGCCACGCACTTCAAAGAGAACTGTGGCCCAGGAATCCAGGCCTCTGAGAGCACTGATGGAAGCTGACCTTATCCCCCATTGTGCTTGTGCAGAAATGGTACATATGAGTATAAGAAGCTGTTGAGTAATCCAGTTTATTGAATACATTCTTGGGGCTTTTCAGATTTTGATGCCTTCCTCTGAATCATGGGTGTATCTTATAATTGTCTTGCAGCCTGCGTATCAACACCAGGGCAAAGCTGATTTTAGCAGTTTCAAAAGGAATACAAAGTTCTTGTGTGCCTTAGAGGCAGTCAGGCAAGCTTGCCCTGTGTTCACCTGAGCTACTTTGCTCTGTAATGGTTAAAATTAGGTCTGAAAAGTTTCTTTTGTAGAGATAACAGCCCGCAAGACAAGTCCTCATAACCGAAGAGAGGAGATTTATCTGTTGTATTCTTACCCTGCTCTGCTTATAAAAATGTTTTCAAAGACACATTCAGATATAAGGGTGTTTTAATGGGAAATCACCTGAGTGTTGGCCTCAGGTAGTCTTTCTCTGGGCAATATAGGATTCATCTGTCCTTTGAAGCTGACAGTTCTATCTTTTTACATCTTCTGTTTTAAAGTCTCTTTATGTTTTGAAGAGAAAAATTCATTTTCATCTTTCACAGAAAAAAATCCCCCAAACCTTTCTGGTTGTCTCTGCTATGAGAGGTAAAGAATAAGTATTGAAAAATACAATAATGGGAAACAAGGCTAGCAGGGAAGATTCCACTGTGCTATTTTGCTGGGAAGTGTGGAAATTGAAGGTTTGAACCTGAAGAGAATATGAATACATTTCTTTTAACCCCAGTAGTTCATTAGGTACAGCACTCAGAAATGGTGCTGTACCATGCAAAATTCTGGACTGTGAGCTGCAATGGGAAATTAATGCCAACCACAGTAAACACTGGATCCAAGTCTCTTTGCAAACTGGGACTCTTACAACAAATGTCATCTGGACTAAAAATAAACCCCAGCTGGAATACTGGATCCAAGGAACTTGGATCCTGGAGAGAACTGGATATAGAAAAGCACTGTGTAGTTGGATTTCTTTCAGATGGAGGTTGGTGAGTGTGGAAGAACAAAGAAAACTCAGATCAGTAATTTCACATTCTGGCAGGAAAGTCCTTGGGCTATAAAGAGTTTGGCATGAGGAGTCCCATGAAAAAAATTATAGTCATCTCTGCCTGCCTGCAAGAAACCAACCTTTAATGCATAAACCAAGCCTAAACTGGGAAATGAAGCATATTGCAGGAATATAAACTGGATTTTTTGACTGTTTTTAATGGCACTTAATGGAAAGCTATTTATAGAACTCAAGCAGCACATTTGTGTGTGTGACTGCCCTTCCTTGCAGTTTTTGGCTCTGTGTATTTCTTAGCTCAGGGAGGCAAGAAAGGGTTCACTGACATGCTGCCTCCAAAAGGTGCTGCTGTTCATTCAGCAGCGACCTTGGGATTCCCACAATGAGATTTATTCATGAGAGTCCTCCAGTGGGCTCGTATTCAAGTAGGAGGTGAGAGTTCCCTCAGAAAAGAAGAGGTATACCACATTTGCATCCTTTAGAAGTTGTTACTAAAGTTAACCTTTGGAACAGGGGAGTGTTGTGTGCAGCAGGGCATACAAGTGAGTCGCTGCTGGCTTGTGCTGAATGCGAGAGCACCAAAGTGACACAGAAATTCAGTAAGATGTACTTGGCTTGGAAATCTATCTTATTGATGCTGTCAGTCGCACTCCTTGTGAGGTGATGAGCTGTGCTGAGTGCCTCTCCCCTGCCTCTTGTGGAAGCATTAATCTGCAGGAGCCCCACGATGACTGTTCTGGATGTCACATGGCGGAGTCACTGCAGGCAGGTCCCTCAGATTAATGTAATCTGTGGTGATCTTAAACACCACAGCTCATGCTGCAGATTAGTTCCTCACTCCCTGGTTACAGCTGGTCTCTTTTTCTGACATGCCCTTACATTTTACCTTACAAAGAGTGTAAGACACAACCAAGTGTTTTATTCGTTACCCTCTTTAATACCTGTCATGCTCTCACCTTTTGGCAGAGGCTCACCAAGAAAGAGATCCAAAATGATGTCTTGTGTAAAACTGGAAAGAGATCAGGTGGAGAGATCTGCTTGTTTTGGTTTGTTACTCCCATCAATAAATATCTCACTATTATGAATAGTTAATCCTTTCCTTCTCACTAGAATTCAGAATAACAAAGGTACTACTACATTTAATTCCATGTAGTAACTCATTTCTCCAACATGCCACACCGATAGCTCTCCTATTTCAGATAAAGTGATGAAAACACATGCATTTTTATTTAGCTTCTTTCAGACCACTGCACAAAACTAGGTTACTTTTTTGAATTAAGTCCTGCAAATAACCTGTAAGTGATGTGTTTAATTTCTGCATGAACAGCATTACATGAGAAACAAAGGGGGTTGTGCTTATCTGGCCAGACCTTCTCTTGATGAAAATAGTGTTCTGGGACTTCAGCTACACTTTTGCATATCTGACCTTTGGAGTCAAAAAAGTGTTGATTACCAAGCAGAAGCAGATCAGGTTTCTCTTCCCAATTTTCTTTTGACTCTCTTACTTTTTAAAAATGCCTACTCACACATATTTCACAGGATCAGAGTTTGCTGTGTGGATTTTGGTTAATAAGTTACATTGCATAATTACCTGCTTCAGAAATTGTCAATGTGTTATATAATACACATGTTGTGTAATGAGCACTGCACTATACAGTGCATAATGCTTGGGATAACGTGTGCATTATATAATGAATATAGAGCTACTCCTAGGAAGGTTTTGATGCTATGTTGTCCTGTCTCTGGCAGCAGCCAGTGCACGTGGAGGAAATAAAAAAAATGTGTTGTAGATCAGCTTCCCTGAAATATTCTCCTGGCTTTCAGCAATTAGTACTTCAGGGAATTGTGGAGGTGGTTACCATTCCAGAGTGAAAATAACCCCTCAGTGAACCTGGGAGTCTCTTCTGCTGGTGAATCCATGTCTCCTGTGTGTCTAAAACAGCTTCTGAAATGAGCTATAGGACCCAGATTACACTGCCCTGGCATGGATGCAGTTCACTGGACAGGAAAATAGCAATAAATAGGTAAAGCAGAGGTGCCTGTCCCTTTACTGAATGGTCCTAGAGGCAGTGTTTTCATGGCACACTTTCACCACGTGCTTTGTATCACACGGAGTGTTTTGGTCAGCATCATCAAGAATCTTAAACCCACGCAAATTAATTTCTTCAAAATCATAGAGGAAGGAGGAAAGTAGGTTTGGAAGTTTTCTTGTCAAGTTTTGAGTTGCAGTTTTGAAATTGAAATAAATAAGCTTTCCAGTCGACTGTCATATTGCACCAAATACTGATAAGTGTATTTGTCGCTGTTAATCACGACTCCAGTTGCAGTTCATCAGAGGGCTAACTAGAGAGATTTTATTCAAAAAATTAAACACCTTATAGAAGGCACTTTGCTAAGTGAAAAGTGATTGGTGAATAGGATCACCACCTTCTCTATTACCATTGGCTGTCAGAGAAACAATGTAAACTATGTTAAGAAAACAGGGACCAAAAATGCCGCCTGTTGTTTTGAGAAAATTCCCCAAGCAACATTCTATCGACAGGACTTCTCTTGGGAAAGTGAGAAGCTTTCCCTTGTGAAGAAAAGATCCTAAGAGGCCTTCAGCTATCAAGTTGCAGAGACACAGAATTGTCAGCCCCACATGTATTTCATGTGGCAGGCATGCTACTCATTATTAGAGTCCCTTAGGATCTTCCTCACATGGGTTTAGATGTTGGGCAGAAATATTGTTGTGTGAAAGTTACAAAGTCCTCAGACTACTTTAATAAGATATCCCTAGTTCCTTGCAGAAAACAAAAAACAAAGCAGGACAATGTTGTTTTATTTAAAATTAGGCAGACTTCTTCAAATGGATTACTGCAGTAATAAAGGAAAATGTACAATTTTAAGCTTTTAANCCTTCAAATGGATTGCTGCAGTAATAAACAAAGGAAAATGTACAATTTTAAGCTTTTAAACTGGCGATTTCAATTTATGGGAAATTTCAAATTATGGGAAAAGGAAATGATGTAATCATGTTTTCACTTTATTTTAGTTCTAGTGTTTTCCCTTCCCTTTCAGCTCACAGATACTTTTCTTGTACTTTTTAATATTTTATCTAGAAATGTGTCAAAGAAAACCTACGAGTTTAATTCATGTTGTCGGGAGTTTATTCCAGTATTGTCTCTTTCTCAAATGGTAGAGAAATCTCTCTTTTTTTTCAGACATTTGGGAAAGAGGAGGAAGAAAGAAAAAAAGATGCAAAATGGGAAAAGGAAAAAACACTAATACGGGAAAGAAATATGTGGTTATGCAGAGAAGCAGAAGCTATAGAAAAGAAAGTAATTTGTGAAAGTACCTGTCTCTCCCAGTATAAATTTATAATTATCTACTTTATCACAGGGGCAGTATTTTGAAAATCTGTTCCCCTTTTCTTGTTCCATAGATGCTTTAAGGTTAATCCATACGAATGTATCTGTACTGTTCATGCAGACTGAAAATGAGATTTTTTTTTTTTTGTCTGAAAGCTTTTGAGAACACTTTCTATTCTATTCTGATTTCTTGAGATTATTACAAGTTCCTTTGAAGCAAAATAGTCAAATTTTAGAGGAACTGAATGCAGACAATTGATTCATTTGAGCATTCACTTTAAGTATCTTCTTTTCTCCCATCTTTCTAGCTGGGATTTAAGGTCCAGCTAGTTCTGTGATGCGGCAGTCTGTAGAAGTTTCTGCAATGACAATAAAATTCCATTAGTTCTCTCCCAGCTGCTGTTCCCCAGAAGTTTAATTTTGGCTCTGTGTGGGGGTGTTCTCTCAGACTGCAGGCGATGGGTTTGGTGTCTAACTCAGTGCAACTGGGATTTGCTTTGGCAGATCAGCTGAGAGGGGCTGACTTGTGATTATGGTCAGAGCTGTGAGACTGAAATGCTGCCCTGCTCGTAAGAAGGCTGTGTGAGTTGTGGCTCTGAATAATGGCAGTGTAGTCTGGATTCATTTCTTTGATCAGGCAACTGTGAAGCTGCTAGAAGAGCAAGAATATGTGCGTTCAGAAAGTGGAAGGAGAGCTGTTGTGTTAAGCTGCAAAGGCAGCAGTCAGGTTGCCTGAATAGAAAATCATTTCTCAAATGGAAGTAAAGCCTACTTTGAATGTAATCCTCAGTTCAGGGTGCTGGTTCACAGCCAGGCTGCGAGGTGCAACGCAGAGTTTGCCTGAGGAGCTGAACTTTGTAGGGTGTGACTGTGGTGAAAAATCCTGCCTTGAAGTGTCAGCAGGGTGTCAGCTGGTAATTCAGAGCATCCAGAGATGGTACCTGGTGGGTTTGCACCTGCAGAGAGCTTATGCATTCACACCTTGCATTGCTGTCAGGACTCAACACCTCCTAAGAAATTTCCCCACACTGTCAGTGGGATTTGGATCCAGTCATCCTCTATGATTCAGCGCAGTTGATGTTTGGATCAGGGACTTTTTGACCTCTACAAAGGCTTAGTAAGACAAAGGACTAAGTCAGGACTAAGTACATACCCAATACAAATTGTAAATAATCCTGCATAGAAATACATTAGAGCTGTATTACAGCCAAAGAATGAACCTGTTGTGGTATGCTTAGATGACTATTTGCGTACCTTTCAAGGAGGAACATGTCCTAAATTACACAGTTAATACATCCTGTATTGCACTCATGGTCTGAGGTTAACACCAACTGGCAGGTGCTGGCCTGCCACCCAGTAGTAAGATAAAAAATTACAAATTGCTTTTCCCTTACTGGTCTTGTGTGAGGGTTCCTAATTTAATTTGAACTAGAGGATGTGGCATTAGTGCTCTGTCAGTAACGGAGAACTAAGTAACATCCAAATCTCAAGAATCTTTTGCATATTTTGCTCTATTTATTTCTTTAGCAGTTGGTTGCATTTATGAGAAGCAGTTTAGTTAATAAAAAGGATAATTTTCTTTGAGCTTCATTACCTTGAAAATTCTGTAAAAAGGTAAGTTGGGCCTCTAAAATAACATCCATAAAAGTGGAGAGCCTTGCTGCTTCTCCCGGGTAATTGGAAAGGTGCTGCTGTTTAACAGACTTTCTAAATTGATTTATGCTACTCATGAGCACCCTGTAGTAGTGTTTTCAATGCTTTGGAAAGTAGATAATCATTTCAAAATTAAGTAATTCTATCAACTCTGACCTGGAGGGATCAGGTTTTATGTGTTGCCCTAAAATTTACAGCAATTCTGCTTTGGGTCCTCAGAAAATTTGAGATTAGAAGAAAAGCAGGCTCTGAGCAAGAGTTCTGTGCAACTACTGTGATTTGCCTTTTATAACTATCTCATAAAGTTAGATAGTTAGTTCCCTCTCCTGAAGCAATAATAATTTCTTTAATTTTGATTCTTATTCAGAGAGTTTTATCTCTTCATTACATACTCTAGCTGTAATTTAGCTTTTAAAGCATTGCTGATTAAAGAGATTTATTTCACTGAGCTAGACATTATTTTTAAATGGATATAGAGGCATCTGCTAGCACACCACCCTCTGAATATTGTTAATTGTATGAGCAGAGCTATCTAAAAGTCCATTTTGTCATTATCAGACGCTTTCAGAGATTGTGAAGTTTTTAATTTGGTGACTTCCAAAGAGTTTTTGCCATTTATCATTTAAGAGGGACATGAGAATAGGTTGATTCTTCCAGTGGTAACCAATCAGTAGTCAAGGTGCTCATGTGGGATGAATCTTTGAATCTCTGATCTTTCTTTCTCAATTCTTTCAGCTGAAGGTTTAAATATATTTTTGGTACTGTTAAAAATTTATCTTCTAGAGCTCAAGATTCACCCTCGACAGAGTGACATGACTGAATATATTTCAGCAAGAGATTTAGTTCTTTCTGATGACTCATTGTTGTCTTAAAATAATTTGAAATTTTAGAATAGGCCAGGGTTATCAGTAGAATAGCAGTTTGTTAGACTGCTTTAAATATTGCATGAAAAAAGAAACTCCACAGATGTGCCTTTCACTTAAGGAATATTAATGGCTTGCATTTTTTTTTTAATTTAAGCTTTTTGTATGTATATGGTGGATTAAGCAGTCTTTGTGTTTCCTGTTCACATTTTGGATAGAATCAGATTAGAGACTTGGCATTTAGAAAAGGAAAATGGAGGCAACATAAAAGTAGACTGAAGGTTTGTTTCAGTTATATAGTCCTTGGGCAGGATAGTCAGATCAGAAAAACCAATCCAAGCTGCATAGTCCATAACAATTTATAAAATTGAAAAATTGGGGAATGCTGGATTTCCCTGTGGAGTCTGCCTCACAAAATC
>VYXF01004084.1:0-33385 GCA_013397295.1 Polioptila caerulea
GGGCTGGAGCTGCGCGGGGAGGGCAGGCGCACATCTGTCCTCCGCTCCTGCCCTGCCCGGTAGGCAAAAGTACAAAGGAAAAAAGTTCAACTCTGATTTCTGAGCGGGGCAGGTCCGTCGAGGGCCTGTTTCCTTCCATACCCTCATCCGTGCAGAGCATCGCTCCGGCACTCCAGCTCTGTCAGCCTCGGGAGAACAAGCGCTCTCCTTACCCATCTTTTTCTCGGTTGCACGGAGCCTGGTGGTCAGCCCAGAGGAGGGAAAACTCCAGGGCAAAATGTCCTGCAGCCTTCCAGCGCCTACCTAAGCCCCTTATGGGGTTTGTAAGACTGACAAGGGTAGACTTTTACCAAGGCCTGTAGCGACAGGACAAGGAGGACTGGCTTTAAAGTGACAGAGGGCAGGGTTACATTAGACACTGATAATGAATTCTTTACTGTGAGGGTGGTGAGGCAGCAGAACAAGCCTTCCCAGCAGAGCTGGGGATGTCCCATCCTTGGAAATGTTCCGGGCCAGGCTGGATGGAGCTTGGAGCCGCCTTGTCTAGTGGAAAATGTTCCAGCCCAAAGCAGGGGGTTGTAACAGGACAGGCTTTGAGTGCCCCTTCCAGCCCATCCTGTGATTCAATAACTAAGCTGCACATACTAGGGATAGACCAACATTGCAGGTAAGGTAAGAACTAATCACCAGCAAGCTGATTCAGTCACAATGATCAACTCTAAATCTACCAAACCTTCAGAGCATCCCAGATCCTGAATCTCAGCGCTTGGCCCCGACACAGAGGGGTGAAGCGAAGGAGCGGGACACTGGGAACAGCCCTGCAGCCCCACGTTTGGATCAGGTGGAGAGGTCAGTAACAAACAAACAAACTGGGAGAGAAATTAAAAAACACCTGAAAAAAGAGGAACACAAAGGAACAGGAAGGCCACACCTAGCTGCGGTGTAAGACTGTTAACTTAGTTAACAACCAAATTGAATTTTTTTTTCTTAAATCTTTAATCTGGGAATGGAATAAAGTGTCCCATGTAAAAATGCAGTTAAATCAATTAGTAACCCTGAAAAAGAAAGAGCAATAAAATAACAGGAAAAGCCTGAAAGAACACTCAAGTGAGGTATAAAACTGATAGGTTGTTGCTTTTTTCCCCCACTATCCTGTTTCTAAAGCTAAGGTTATTGGGATGTACAGAAATTAAGCACAGCTGAAAATGCTGTTCTATAATCACATGTAATAATTCATACACCAAGCCATATAACTAAGCAGAAGAAGCTGCCAAATGCTTATTATTCCTCCTGCTCTGTAGTCCATCTCAACAGGACTTTTCTCTATAACCTTAGTTTTGCTCAGTTATCCTCA
Source organism: Polioptila caerulea (assembly GCA_013397295.1). Taxonomy (NCBI): domain Eukaryota; kingdom Metazoa; phylum Chordata; class Aves; order Passeriformes; family Certhiidae; genus Polioptila; species Polioptila caerulea. The sequence goes on from VYXF01004084.1 coordinate 1,355, forward strand.
TATTACCTATAAACAAAAATTATCTTTCTCCACCCCACAAGCAAAACTTTCCTTATTAAAGATTCATGGTTTGTCACATGGTAGGATTGTTGCACCCCTGTCAAACTTATAACTGAAATTGGGGTAGAAGAATCCTAGGGAGAACACAGGATAATCAAAGTGTCTGTGACATCAGCCTTAGATGATTAAAGAGAAGAAAAACTATAATATTCAGATGTTATAATAAAATAATTCTATGGCTGTGGGTTAGTTTCTTGCCAGAAGAATGTAATTTCTTATTTTCTTTCCCACAAAAAAGCCAAACCAAAACAACACGAAAGATATAAACCAGCAGAGCCCTAGAAGTACAAGAAATTCAGACTAGACTTTTACATCTTCAGGGGTTTCTTCGTTGCCCTATGATTGATAATGTACAATAAAGCAGGCAAGTGAGTCTAATATTTTAAATCAAACTTAGACTTTACCTACACAAGCACACGTGACCCTAAAACATGAACTGACAAAGAGACCACAAATAAAATTGTGCTGCTCCACAACAAAGGCGGCAAATAGGAAAACTGCACAACCTGAATTCTCACTGCTAAGTGCCCCATCCAAACAATCAGCTCATCAGCATCTCACATTAGAAGATACTTGTTTCTTAACTGATCACCTGGTGGGGCAAGTTTTGTACAAGCCCTTATTCACAGGGCTGAACATCCAGAGAAATGCTTCCAATTTCAGGGCATCCCTGCAAATCACAGGGAGTGACCTGGACAGGATTTTTAAAACCAATTCCTGTGGAATAGCTGAAGGTGTAGGTGTGAGTTTTGAGTTTGGACGTCAAGCAAGTTGTGGGTACTGATGTATGAAGTGACTAAATATTTTTCCCTTACTTATCTTCAGGCTGGTTTTCCAAACCTCTGATAGTAAAAACTGTGACATCTCAAAAAGAATTAATGTAGTTGCTTCCCTAAATACAATTTACATCCCTGGTCCCCACCTATTTCTCCAGCCCATGACAATACTGAGTAAACACAGACCAGGGAGACTGTGGCTCAAAACAGAAATATCTACTGATTTCTTCAGAAGGAAAGTGTTATTGTAGGGTACACAATTTAAACTGGTGTGAAATTAAGGGCAGTATTCCAGGCAATACAAATACCATGTTATGACTAAAACATAATAAACATTCCCTACTTTTTCCCAGCTCTTTTGAACTCTAACTCCTAGGGCTTGCATGAACAGGCTACTCAAAGATAATCCTTAAGATTGCACGTTTGAAATTGAGGTGGTATCTCACATACACAGCAGTGTCTTTGGTACAAACTGCTCCTTCATATTATTTTTAAGAAAAATATGAATGGATTACGTTTCTTACAGTATCCCAAAAACTTTCTCTCTTCCTTCAAATGATAACAACTTGTGACAAGAGGACAACCAACCTTATGAAGAGTTTCATTGTGTAAAATCTATGAGCTCCCATCATCAGAATACACAGACTAGATCTGTCTCAGGAAGATCCTGAACAAAGTGATTGGAGGAAGAAAAGGAGATGAAAACCAGCATGAAAAGGAGATGTTTTCTTGATGGTTTTTCTCTAGCAGTAGCCATAAGCCAATGGCCAGGGTAAAGCACAATAGTGGGACAAAAGGAGCTTTTAGTCTGAGACCAGCATAGCTGTTTTATAAAACATTCATGTTTCTAAACTCTATGGAAACCAAGAAGCCTTCCCAAGAAAAAGGCAAAAACCTAAGCTAATGAGAGGCCTTACTCAAAGTCGTACAAGCATGAGGATATTCCTCAGTTCCTGAGAACCCTGTGAGCAATTGTGCTCTGCTGCGATCGAAATCCCAGGCACAGGGATTATCCCGGGAGAATGAGGTGAACTGGAGGACTGCAACTGCAACAGCTTTGGCAATCACAGAAACTTTGTCAGCAACTGCCATGAAGTGTAAGAACATGTCATAGCTTTGGGTATATGCAGATCTCTGCAAAAAGCAGGACGGAATTCCCCTCCTGCAGCATTGCATTACAAAAGCCAGGTGCTTCACTACTATTTTTGTCAGCTGACTTTGGCTATAGCCAGAGGCAAGATACCAGAATTCTTAGGCCAGTCTGATCCAGTGCTTCACTTCCTGTCTTCCAGTTAAAGCAAGTGTTTTAAGATCCCATTTCTCTCTGCCTATCAAGTCCAAAAACAAGTCCTACCCTCCTGCTTTTCGCCAGCTGCTGCACTAGCACAGTTAACACCTACATCGCTACAAGGAATAAAGCTCCCTGTTCTGGCAGGGAACCTCGTGGGGCAAGCAAGGCTAAAGTGGAGGGGGAAAAAAGCCAGCACTAAATCCTCCTGCAGCAAAGGACTGAGTGTTTGACAGGGTATTTGTCAAGCCTAGGACGATGGCTCTTTAGTGGTGCTTAGCACAGCATTGCCCAATGAAGCCGGCCGTGACAGGAGAGCCGCACTGGCAAACTATTAAGTCTTTATTTCCTGTTCCCAGCTATCTGACTTCGATCGAAGATAAGGCCCTTGTCACCGGCCTGGTTAAGCAGACGCTAAGGTACTTTCAGCATATGTCTCTCCTAATAAGGTGCATCATACTAGGAGTAAGAATAGTATTAATAAAATTATTCCCTTCTCTCCTTAAGGAATAAAGTTAAGTCCCGTTTTCCTGTCCGCTCTCTCTCAAGCCTCACCTACTGCCAGATTAGAAATTTCCAATCGTCTATGCCTTAAGAAACCTTTTGCTGTTTGAAGTATGTTTTTTAATCTCAAAGGCATCTTAACTTAAACACTGTCAGCCCTTTAGGTGGCTAAACCTTTTGTGGTTATTGGTCCTGAGGAAGGTTCCAACGCAAAGGCCATTCTCAAAAAACTCCTGGTTTCCAGATTAATGATAAACTCAAAGGTTGTTCAAGTCATTCTGCTGGAAGGGTTCCTGTACCACACTTTGAGTTTGTTTGACATAGAACAATGCCACTGTGCCTCCCTCAAAACAGGGTGGAGAGAAAGGAAATGCTAATAGAGAAAGGTTGGTCTTGTGGATAAGGCACAAGGCTGTGATTCAGGAGACTGGAATCTGGCTCTTGGCAAGTCATCCTTTCTACTCTTAGGCAAGTTGTTTAATTCTCTAAGCCTCAATTTCCCCAATAAAAATCAGAGGATACTTCCTTGCTCCCAGACTTCTGCCTTATTCACTCATGATGCAACTTCTTCAGGGGATGAACCATTCTGTTCCATGAAAGTGCCAAGCACAAAACAATGATAGTTAAATGAACACTGGGGTAGTGTCAGGAAAAGACAGTCCCCTCTCTGTCTCCTTCCATCCAGGTAACTTACTCCTTTGCATTCCCACGCTGTTCCAAGCACTCCTTTGGAGACACAGGAGCGTGCTTAAAAGTAACCTGGAGGAAACGAGACTATTGTTTTTTTCTGCTGGAGTCAGCTCCATGTACAATCACAGAAATTACTCTGCCAGCAGGAAGGAATGTGGTGGCACCAAGGCCGGAACAAGTTTCTGGAAGACAAATTTGGGCAGAGGTGCCTGCTTCCTGACAGAGTGCTAACGTCATGGAACTGTAGCATAACACTGTATTTTTAGCCTGAGAAATTGATAAACCTCCCTGAAATTTCTAATTCATCCTCCTTCCTTTCCAGGGTTAGTATTCAGAGCAGGACTTTTCAGACACTTTCTCCCCCAGTTCTCCCAAGTGTTTCCTATTCCTTTCTACTCATCCCAGTGCTATAAACACCTACCACAGTTTGGGAGTTGCATTATTTAACAAAGAAAAACTTTAAATGTTTGCTGGCAGGCAAAGAAAAAGATGGAGTAGTGTTTCCACTTTCCACTGTGCTACATAAAAGCCTCTCATTACAGTGAAGCTGATTAGTGACCTCTGAAGTGGTCACTAAAACTGCAAACTCCTTCCTTATGCCACAGCCAGGATTCATCTGATGCAGTAGAGTTGTAGGGAGAGGACGTAGGGAAGAGATGAGCTCAAGCTGAGCAGAAGGAGCCAAGTCAGCAGAAAACAACCTTATTCTGCCCAGAATGATTTTTTTCAAACTGGATTACCTCTACAAGTCAGAGCACTGTGGCTGCTTTCAAAGGGAAGCCACAAAACCTAAGGAGGCAGAAGGAAGGATAGGAATTGTCCCTTTGGCAGCAGCAAGGAAAACTGCATAAAAACATACAGGCAATGTGTGCCTAAAGTAATACTGCTGCTCCCCAAAACTACGGCATCCACCAGCCAGTCACCGTGCACTGGGTCCACTACCAGGATAACAATCATTCATCCAGGTTTTTACTACTTCCTTTTTTCCTCAGGGCTCACAAGGAGTTTAGGCTACTTAACATCACCTTGAGCTTCAAGAATCTCAGAAGACTGTATCTACAGCCAATAATCCAAATCAATTAGGTTGGAAAAGACCTTTGAGACCAGAATCCAATCTTTGACTGAACATTGCATTGTCAAGCAGACCTCAGCAGTGAGTGCTCCGTCCAGTCTTTCCTTAAACATCCCCAGGGTTGGTGAACCCATCACCTCCCTGGGAAGCCAAATTCAATATGTAATCACCCTTTCTGTGAAGAAATTCACCACAATGTCCAACACAAACATCCCCTGGTGCTGCTTAACTTCTGTCCTTCTGTCCTATGGCTTCTTGCCTGGAAGAAGAGCCCAACCCCCAGCCGGCCACAACCTCCTTTCAGGAAGCTGCAGAGATAACAATGCCACCTTAAAGAGGTGAAAAAGATATGTTTTGTTTCAGTACAGCCCCACTAGATAAATCTCCTCTTAATTTGAAGTCTCACACCTTCATTTTCACCCCCTAGCCCAATGACTCCTGCAGTTCTGATCTGCACAGCTGTAGGATTACACCCAGGAATGACAGAAAGCGACACCACTCTTCAGGCCAAAGGTTAACACCTAACACCTTCTGGGACAAGTTTACACATCAAGTCGGCGCTCCTACATATGCAAAGCAAACGCTAAGCTTGTAAATTGGCCACCACACACCTTATCTGGCCCTGCACTAGCCCTTTCTTACAGATTGCCCGGGGCTGTGTGTCACAGGTGCCACCTCACCATGCAAAGCCTTGCCGGCAGTAGGTGGCCACAACGGACTCGGAGCAAGCCACAACCAGGCTTCTGCACTTCATGCCTGTGCATCCAACTTACCGCCCTGCTGCAATAAAATGATTTAGATTTGTTAACGAGGCCTTCAGCTTAGTAAGGCTACCATTATTAGTCTGAGCTTTCTGAATGACAGGGCTGAAAGCCCTTGATTTCTCACCCCGAACAGTGAGGAGTTTTGCTATTTCATTGTCTCGTTCATTTGGCAGTTATTACATGACTTGTCAATTTTGCTTTTAGGACATTTGGGGAAAGTTTGACGTCATTTTTGTAATCAATGTTGTGGTTAACCTCTCACATAACAATGAGTTGGATAAATACCCATTCACCTGCACAGGATTTCCACTTGTGAGCCTTAATATTGTTGAAAACAGATCAAATCCAAACAACAACCTCTGGGTTATTGATCTGAAACACTGAGCCTTAGGTATATTAAATGTGTCAGGCACCATGAGACTCAGAACATATTCAGATGCCTGAATAAAATATCCATGTACCTCACTCACTGTATGCAAGTAAAGGATACACATATCAATCTGATTTTTTTTTAATTAAAAAGAACAATAAGCCAAGACTACTTCTTCAAGAGATATCTTGTGCAATACAATTCCAAAAAAAAAAGGAACTGAACTGATTTTTTGCTCTGTGCCATGGAAATAACAGCTCTAGACACAGCCTGTTGAATGGAAACACAACAGACACCACAAGCTGCTTCTGGCAAGTATGTGCAGGAACCAGAGGAGGGAGAAGGCCTAACCCAAGAAAGAGCTGACAGAGAGCAGCCAGTGGCCAAAAGGATTAATTGGGACACAGGCTAGAGTTGGCTGAAGGTTACTGTCATATATAAAGAAGAATATAAAGAAAAGGCAACTGCTTTATGGAAAGGTTCCTTAACAGGCAGATGTAAAAAAGACAAATTATTAAAGTCACCAGTGTCCCAGCTCCACTTCTGGTTATTCTCCAACGAGATCCTGGGGTGCAAGTCAAGTCAGCAGTGCTGAAAGGCAACCTGTTCAGTTCTGTGTTTCTCAAAGGCTGACACAGGTTCCTGCTACCTCAACCTTTCCATTGCACCAGCCCCATGGATTCTAGAACAAGGATCACCGGCCCCAGTATCAAAGAGTGGAAAGTAAGGAATGGAGGGCATTTGGAATAAAGTCTCTGATTACAGTTCCACTGGCTTTACTCCCGGTTGTCACAGCAGCTAGTCCCTTAAGGGCTTGGATACCACTGCCTCAGTGATGGTGAGTAACACCCCCAATTGGCCTTGTGGAATCTCAAAAAAATGTCCCCTCGTGGTGACCACTGCGATTTCCTCACTGGACACACAAATCCTGCTTCCCCCACTGCTCCTGTGCTCTGGGTTTACTGCTTCTCCCAGAACAAGAGGGGCAAGACTTCCATGAGAAAAACTGAGAGCTTTAGTCTCTGTGCACTATCTTCAGATCTCATCTCCAAGAAAAGTAGTCAAAGAGAGCTGACTGTGCCTTTTCCTGAGTTCCCATTAAAAGGAAACCTGCATAAACAACCATCTGCGTAACTGAAATTAAACTGAGACCAACGTTCCCACTGAATTTGAAAAGTGTTTCTGTCCATATACATAATCATTTGCTTAAAAAAAAAAAAAAACAGATAAAAAGCCAAATCTAGAGGTCTAAAGAGGTTTGTTACTTTTTAAAAATATTACAGCTATTTCAGTTTTTCTTACCACCTTGCCTTACTCTGTAAAAGCAAAATCCTGAGAGTTAACTAATCCAGATTTAATATCACTTCAAAGTTTTGGAGATACTAGAGACTCATAATTCAGTAAGAGAGAAACCAGATTTGTTCCCAAAGGCATGGATGCTGTAGAGAAGTGAATCTGTAGCTGTCTGATTCCAGGAGATTCAGACATGGTAATAGCAGAGACACTTGCCTAAAGTAAAACTGGCTACCACACTTAATTAATATTCATTATGCTCCACACCCCCCTAAAACAGCCTGCAGAGAGACTGTTGCAATTGTGAGATTGGTGCAGAGACCTGATTCACATCCGGATACTTTCACTGCCCCAAGTCTTTCAAATTTACCTGGCCCACCAAGTGAGACTATGGCTCCCAGGAGAAAGCTGCTGCAAGGAAAGCTTTAATTCCGCGATTCCTTAACTCCTGTCTTAATTCCAGCTTTCTTTTCCCCAGTGCTAAACACTTTTGAGATTCAGCTGGAAAAGGCACTGGGCCATCTAGTCTAGATTGTGCTTTTGCCAAGAAAGGTTGAACCAGATGATCTTGAGGTTCCTTTCCAAGATTGTATTCCATTCCATGACAGATGCTGTCTTGGAAATTGCTGGTGCTACCCTTTTTCACCATTTTCATCTATTTATTTTGAAACTGCCAGGGCTTTGGGACAATTTGGGAGGGGATTTTTCATCCTGCCTCCACAACACTACAGGGTGGTCTAAGGCTACAGCTCCTCAGCTGCACAGCAACCCAACCCTTACAGGTGATGCACTGATTTCTTTTGGGGCTTCCTATGCTCTCTTATTCCACTCATTCTCTTTGCCCAACAATGGGCAATGTCTGTGCTCTTGGGGTGTAAAAACCCCATTAGGAAACAGATCTGAAATACTGACATTAATTCAAAAATCCACGTTGTTTAGCTGCTGGATTTTTTTTTTTTTAACTAGAATTTATATTCCTTTAACATATCTTAATTACACACAGTATTGTTTCTGCCTCCTGAATATGCATCTTGAAGTTTCAATGTCAACATAAATACTGGTACAGCTATGCAATTACAGCACTTTTGCTTCTGCAAATATTCCCATGACCTACATCACAAAAAACTCTGGCAGGTGACCCAGTTACTACAGACTTGGTCAGTTCAGGACTTCACACTTGCAACACGGTTAAAACCTTATTTGCAAAACAGCACTGCTGTAACTGGTCAAGTGGAAACCATGTGACCTGACATGTTTTTAATTGCCATGCAGACAGAACTTTTAATTTACATAGCCTAGGACTAGCATATACTTCTGTTCTGATGCCAGAGGACACCAGAAATGTAGGAAGTGAATTAAAAGAAAGGCAGCCACTTGGATAATTTACTCAGACAATTACTGTCTCATCATTACCATCCCTGCTTAGAAGAATGTTTACCAATGCCCCTAGAAGAAGAATGGAAAAATAAAATTAAATATATAGCTGAATGGAACCACAGAATAAATTACATTTAGCACAGCAATTACAGTTTCTCCCAGACTATATGCATTATGAACAACCTGTATTTGTGTGGTCAACAACCCTGCCTTATAAACACCCCTGTAATTAATTTGAAATAACAAAAACCAGGGATAAATAAACATGGTGTTCTTTTTGCTCCCTTCACCAGTGTTTGGCTCCTTACCTACATACAGGCAGCCCATTCACTGCAGCTGATGAGGCAGAACTCTCCAGCCAGGAAAGAAGAGAAGGACTCAGTTGTGCTGGGATGAAGGTGGCAGCAAGAACCTCCTAAAATGATAAAACCCCAATTGATTGTGGTTTCTAAAAACAATACATAGCAAAGTAGCTACTGCTTAATTATATGTTACTAAAGGGTTTTTCTTTCGTTCTCCTTAACAGCCATTCTATGCTCTAGCAACCCTGCCCGCTTCTCTTTTGCAATATCCTCCCCATCACAAGCCTCTAACCCACCATTCTTTCAACTTTTGCAAAAGTTCCTGGCTGTCTTCCAACCCAGAGCTTCCCAATGCTACATGCACAGCACAGCACTGCTCTGTGAACAGACGTTTGGTATCTTCCTAAACTCCTGGCCTGGGCTCAGTAAGATGGAGGGGAGCCACAATTCTCTGTGGTTCCCTCTACAAGAGAAGCTCATCTCGGCTCAAGCAGAGACTGCTCAATGGCATTTTTTGGGAATTTCACAAAATTCACACTCCTAAAGCTGGGAGAGGGAAGGGGTATGTCAACTTCTCTCAACGGAGTGCTTTCCCAGCATTATTTGAGGGGCTTTAAGACACTCATGAAGCAAGAGCACATTCTTGGGGCTGGAGATTTGCTCATTGTGCATGTTCACTGCACTGGACAAGTTCGATTCCAGGAATAAGTTTATTAAATTTGGGGTCAGACAAGAACACATTCACAGCAACACCAAGTTGACTGGAATTCTGAGTGATAAAAGACCACAGCCCTACAAACAGAACATTCATATAAATATTGAAGTATTGTAAGGGAGATGGATTGTAGAAACTTGCTGTGAACTCTGCCATACTTTCAGAAAGATATAGCAATATACCAGTTCACACATGTAACATTAACAATGTTTTTAAATAAACATGTACAATTAACATCCATTCCTTTTCTGGAGATACTCCTTAGAAAATAAGTCACCCTATTTTTTTTTTTTTTTTACAGTTTTACCATCAAGAATTATTGGGATTCCTCCTTACCACTCTCACTCATCCCCACAATATTAGGACATAAGAACTTACCTATGAGCACTTAATAAGGTGTTAACTTGCATCTGGCAGTCCAGTGGCACTGTGGGTCATGCTAAAATTCTTAGTGAGACTTCTTTACAGAGAAACAAAAATAAGCAGGAAACAAATTTGTGATTTTTTTTTTATTACTGTTGTTTTTAGGAAGATAGTCTGAAAGAAAAATTTGTTTAATTTGCAAGCTTATAAAAAAGCAACTAGAAGGAATAGTGAGCTATCATGTAAATAGTGGCTTAAAAATCAATAGCTGGTGTCAGTAATCTCTAGAAATACAGAACCCTTAAAACAGTCCTTAGCCAGATACAGTAACTTATGCACTGGGAATCCCCACTGTGGGCACAGACAACCTGACTCTAAAGAAAAAGGGGTCTCACACATTCAGGGAACTTGGCTTCAGTTTCTGGTCTTAGCCACAAAATTTCTGTCTGGCCCTTCATAAATGGTTAATCTCTACACCTGAGGTTCATCTGTTAAAGCAGAAGGAAAACCTTGGAAAAAAATGCACAGTACTTCATTCCAAAACTTAATACAAATAAGCAACTTCTGGTGGGCACTCTGTCCAATTATTCTGGATAAGAAGTCATCTAAAACATTGGTGTTAGTGGTATCCATTACTTAACAAATAGATCATCCCATGTTGTCAACAAAACACCTTCTTAAGAAGCAGCTGAAAACCAAAAGAAACCTAAGCTAAAGAAACAGTGACTGAGAACAGACTGAAGTTCTCATACAAGCACGAGCTGATGAAATAATGTGGTGTTGCTTAGAAGTCACTGAGAACCTGTGGTTAGTTTCTATTCTGTAGCCTTAAACTTTTCTAAATAATGGCTTTGCTTTTGTTTGACGTTTTTAGACCTTTGCACGAGGACAGACAAAAGTGCAGCAGGGTTTCCCCACTGACATCACAGCCACTGAAATCAGGAGTGACCTTTAAGGTTGAACACAAGATTTGAGTTTGAACATACAAACCTCTGCTTGAGCTCCATAGCTGGGCTGCTGGACAATCCATCTCAGCTTACTTGTTACTGAAAGGTGAACCCAAACCAACTTTAAACAACCAGAGTCTAGAGAAAATTGAGATACTACCTTGACTGAATTTTCCCCATTTGAAGTCACAACATATACGAATGGGAGAGAAAATTAACATGCTGCAGATTACTCATTTCTGTAAGAGGAATAGTATCTAGAAAGCTGATTGATAATTTTACAGGCATGTACCAAACATTTACCCTGAATTACAGCAGAGTGAACATCTCTGTACTTGCACAATTCACCATTTGGTGCAAGGCAGGATTTATTTAGTGGGTGAACAGAGGAACAGAAACAGGGGATTCCCTGGCCTTCTCATTGCTAGTACTTCACTGCTTGCAACACCATCATTTTCCTCAAAATACAATTCTCAGGGGTATGTTTTTGTCTCATTTGGTTTTAACTAAATTACTGCAAACAAACACTCTACAGAAAATACTGTTTCCATGATTTTCCAGTTGTTCATGATTTGGCAAATTTGGTAAATGCTTTGAACAAAAGCTATACCCGGTTTCTTTACAGACTCTCCCAACATGTTATCCTGCGTAGCATATAACACAGAGTATTAATTAAAGACCTGTAAAAACATTCAAATTGAGTGGAGAAAGTTAACATATGCTGAAACCAAAAGTGAACGTAATGACCAGTTACAAGTCTTGCAAGAAATAGAGACATAGAGACTTCAGTTTCAGAAATACAATTCAGAGCCAGCATCAGCTTTCCATTTCCTGAAAGTCTAATGTCTGTTTCGTTTGAGAGAGCAGAAAATGCAGAAATGTAAAATAGCTGCTACTTCTTTACCTTAGTTACTAGAAATTTCTGTTGGATTGCTCATTATGACAGGTTTATGCCTTTCTGTTTAAGGCCGTACATAATAAAATGAAAATTCAGTATCAAATAAATAAAAAAGGGAAAAACAATCTAACAAAATCACAACAAACATTGTTCCAGAGCAGTGCTGAAGGCATTTAGCCAAGAATTACACATCAAGTGATTCACAAAACCTCAGCTTTTCTTCCTTGCATGCATGCACTTAAGAGTAGGTGGGATAACTTTCTGTTCTGGCCAAGTGACCACACTGGAAAAACAGAGCAGAATTAAAACTGCAGGGATACAAGAAATTCTAGCATGTTCTAGCTTTAGTACCTACTTGCTACAGCCTTTTATTTTTATCATATTATCATCAACACACATTGTTGGTTATGGCTAGTCAACACTTCCTATTTTAAGGCCACATTTTCAGTTACTCCCATTTTGCCAACACCTTTTCTTCACACGATCACAGACACTGCCCCTTGAGAAGATTTTTTTTTAGGAAAAACAGAACAAATATGACTCAGTCATTTTTCTACGAATGACCATGGGGAACATATGCTTTAACTATATTCAAAGAATTCTTAAACTTTTAAGAAACTTCTCTGCATTTGAGAAACAGGGACGTGAAATTTAGTGAAGAGGCCATGCCAGTGTCACTACTGGGATTTTTTGCTCTTCCTTGGAAAAGACTGACTTTGCACACGCTTGCCAGACTTGCTTTTAGTAACCAAAATATTCAGCTTTCTCTTCACTGCACACACATGCAGAGAGCGAGCTGGATGGTGCCCGCAGTAGGCAGCTGATTGCCAGGTTGTCACAGGCTGAAACTGAAACATGGTAGGTTATTTCTCCTCAGGTTTCAGGACTCATGGGAGTTTTACTCATCACCACCGAATAATGCATTACCCAGTTGAAATTCAGAAAGAGGGACTCAGGTGCGAGCGGGAAATGGGAATTATCAGAGAGAAAACAGGCAAGAGTCTGAGATCAGAAGAAATGAAAAAAAGATGAGGTATGAATAAGAATCAAGGTTGGGAAAAGACAGCAGGAGGATTTGGACAGTGTCTTCCCAGGAAAGAGGAACTGCCAAAAGGATGAGCAGTCCATATCCATCTCTTGAAGGTCAGACCGGAGAGTTTAACAGGCTGTATTTTCCAGAGTAAGAGAAAAATCAGTCCCCGGGTTATTACTTTGTCAAGATCCTCCCACCACAATCACACCCGAGTTCCAACAGCTTGGAGCCCTGAGCCCTCAGGCCACGCTCAGGGCTCGGCACCCCAGGGTGGATGATGCTCGAAGAAACCCTCATCCACGGGAGAGTGCCCTCCACCGCTGCAGGCTGGACATCACCCCCGGCACTCTGCTCAGTCCCGCGGGGCTCAGGGCGGGGCACTGTGGGTGTCCCCGCGGGCCGGGGGCAGCAGTGACGCTCCGAGGCGGCCGTCCCCGGTCGCAGGCACTGTCACGGCACACGCAGCCCTCGGCCCCCGCCCGCCCCCGGGGCAGGAAACCGCGGCGGGCGGGGGACGGCCACAGCTCGGCTGCGAGCCCCGGGGAAAGGGCACGCAGCCCCCACCGCCACCCCGCGGCCGCCGCTGGAGCGGGGCAGAAGGCAGCAGCCGGCTGGCTGCTCCAGGGAAAGAGGATTTTTCCGCAGGACCCAAGTCCGGCTCACGCCCTATGGCCGCTTGGTTTCCTTTGGGATAGGGCTTGGGCTGGGCGCCTTTCGCCTGCACCCTCCAACCACACTCTTCGTTTACTGGAATAATGCACAGGATCACACTCTTTATAAGAAGTGTGATGAGGTAATTACAAAAATACAGGCAGGAGTTTTTGCTGGTCTTTTTAGGCTCAACAGCTTCTGTCACTAAGCATTACATAAGACAGGGTTAGTAAGCCCCCTCGTTCCCACAATCAAACTTAAAAAATTTCAAGATACCTTTTTTCCTCTTTGCTTTTTCCTCATTAAGGCAAAAAGTAAGCATTCTGTTACTTCCTCTCACTTTCTACAGGAAAATCAAGTGCTACAGCCAAAACGTAGGTGACTTCACATAAACTGCTTCTTTGCTTGTACCTAATGAGTAAAGCCACAGATATTAACTCCTGCAAGGGAATTTCTTGCTCAAAGTTACTAATCAGACACAATTTCAATACAGAGCTTCTCCTCTTGGAAGAGATTGAGATGAGGGACTCATGCTCAAGCCAGACACTCAGCAACCAGCTAAGAAAGCCGAGAGAAAAGAGCAAGGTTTGGAGGAAGTCTGGTATCAAAGAGCTTCCCTCACTGAGTCCTTATGCAGGGGTAACTTCCCTTTCAATCACTTTAACAGAGGAGAACACTGAAGTTGAGTAAGTTTGAACTTTATTTACAAACAGCTGAATTCTAATCTGCAGAGTCCTGGGGCAGCATCGAACTTCTGCAACATCCAGGGAAACTCCAGAACACTGACATCACTTAACATCACACTTGACATCTTACATGTCAAGATACATTAAGATAAGACGTGTAATTCACCAATGGATCAAGTCTGAGAAACTAGTAACCTAAATTCTTCCTGAATGTTCTTCTCAAAACCCTGAACATTCTTCTTAAAACCCTAAGAGTGAGGAAGAAAATAATAAAAAAAAGTATATGGAGCAATTAGAAGATAACCAGAAAGCAAGAGCAAAATAAAACGATCTGTGTAAAGGTATATCCATCAGCTATGTTACTTTTGTTTAAGAATAGTTGCATGAGTGCATGTGCTGGCATAAAGCCTATGTGAACATCACTTTAAATCATCACTTGGAACACTCATGTGGAAGAATTTAAAAGCATGGGAATAATATAGGACTGTAGTCTACTACAAAACACTTCCCATATTCCTTTTGCTGTTTATCTTATCACCTACTTCAGCTTTAGTTCCTTCAGATTCATGATGGATTTGTATTTACACAGGTGCTGAAGTTGGATACCTACTGTAACTGGTACACAGAAGTGACAATGTTTGAGTGCCACTGTTTTAGAACAGGTCACAAAACAGAGGCAGCCATTTTATAAATCCAAGGTGTAGGTCTGCTAAAAGCTACTAAAGTTATCAGGGTACTGTTTCTTAATTTTAACCTAAATCAAAGCCTTGCAGTCTAAGTTTGGGGGTTTTGGAGGGTAGAAGAAAGAACAAGGCCTCAACCCCATTAAGGTCAATTTCTAAGGGATGAATTGCACTTGAAACAAGCTGGAAACCAGAGAATAAGGGGAAAAAAAACCCCAAGTAGATTATGATAAATCTAGCCATGCTTTCTCCACAGGTTTGGGAAACCAGCAGCAGAGGGAATGCTAAAGAGTGAAGACACAAGATAAATACCACCTCTTATTTCTTTACAGCCCTTCAGTCTCATCACTAAGGTGGCTACTTGAGATGTTTAGAGCTCGGATTTGCTCTTCAAGACAAGCAACTAATTTTAAAACAATTCAGGGGTATCTTTGTCCACATATCAAACTGAGACTTCAGGTGAGTCATGCAGTCTGCAAACTGCACAATGCAGAGGGCATTAAATCAAAGCCCAGATCTGCCAGAAGCAGGAAGGCAAAGCAGTGTTCCTGGTCTCCTCAGATTTACTCTAGCAGGGCAGTTTAGTGGGAGATTTGGCAGTGTTAGGTTTACAGCTGGACTCTAACTTAAAGGTTTTTTCCAACCTAAATGATTCTGTGAAATTATCATTTTGTAGAACACTTTTTTCTGGCACTGCCTTCCTCCCATCCCTTTGGAGTTGGTTCAGTTGTTTAGATTTTTTAAGCAGATCCCATCTGCACCAAAAAAAAAAAAAGAGACTAAAGATTTTAAATTTCACTTTGAAGATAGTTTTTTACAGCACATACAAAAATACTCTGGAAAAACAACTTACAAGTTCACTTATGACACCACCATGATAAAGAAATTACAATATAGAAATAGCATAATACTTGTTCCATATAATCAGAATTTCTCCCCACCCCCCAAAACCCCTAATGCACTTAGCTGGGTAAGCAGTGTTATCAGTTTACAGAACCAGGCTCAAGACTACGACAGGTTTTCATGTAAGCATTTAGAACAGCTTTCAGGGTTTATCTGAAACCACTCTCTGCATGCAGCTTGCAGGTGGGCAGCAGTGCCAGGACACTGCAATGCTTCAGTGCATCTTCGCTGCGTGTTCAGAGCTGGGCTTTGCTACCCAGTGACACAAAAAAACCTCTCAAGTCTCATGCTGGAGCAGTCTTGAGACAAAAAAAACTATCAGATAACACAGCATGGGACATGTCTATCATCTCCATACCTTGGTAGCATCCTCTGCTGCATTTCCTTCAATACTGGGACCATTTCTGGGCCTCCATGGGAGGCAATACCTGTGTAGTGCATGGCTGTGCAAGGCAGTGGAAAGCTGCGAGCCAAGGAAGCTGAGCACCATTGTGAGGGAAGCACAGGAGTGTGTGTGCCAAATGGGGAAATAATTGGAGATAAGAACAATGCAGGCACATGAATTAGGCAAGCACAAAGGAATACAAGCACGCTCATACACACCTGAAAGCAGAATGTGGTTGCAGCAACTAATTAACCCCTGGTGACATACATTCTGAATCCAAGGCACAGCACAGGTTGGTTTTTGTAGCTGTTTCAGTTGGTGACAATTTAGAGTTTTTAAAAACTCCTAAAAGTAACTGTTACAAACACATGCAAAGAGTAGTTCAAAAGGAAGCAAGCATCTAACAACAGTATAAAAATCAGACCACGATTTTAACTGGCCAGTTACAGTATGGCCACAGTAACCTTCTACCTTTGTCAGTAACTACAACACACATTCAGAACAAGGACGGGTAACAAGTGATTATCCTCTTCACCTGAAGATCAACCACTTACCCATTAAGGGTAAGTTTGATGGATCTTTTAATAATACGAATGCTATTTGTTGGAACAGGAGATGAAGAATCTGGCAGTTCTTTACTGGAAAGCCTCTGTAACACACAAACAGATGCCACAGAAAAGAAAAAAAGGTATTTTTAATTAACTATTGAATTAATTTTAAATTCATTAATTCAGAAGCAGCAGCAGATAAACCCTCTCCTAGCTGAATATAACATTCTTTATGTACCAAACCTGTATGGCCCAAACCCATTTTCAGAGAAGCTTTTTTTTTTTTAAATCCACATAATTTGCTTAATTACCACCATATCCAGAGGAAAAGCATTTTGCCCTCTGCACAACTCTTTTCTTGCATGAACTGAGACAAGTATATCCCTGATGGGGGGTGAAATTAGCTGTGAGTTGCTCAACAACCTAGTAAAGGAAGATTTTTCTCAGATCCATGAATCAGGAAAACAAATTCTCTACTGTCTGGATCACTTCCAGTCTTAGAGCCCTCAATTTCACAACATTCTACATGACACAGAGCAGTTAAAGGCACCTAGAGACTTCAAAGCTTCCAAGTCTCATCACAGCAATCAGTATACAAGTACTGATAACAATACAAGAAAACCAACATGGGACAAACAAACTGTCAGTGTCTGAGGGCATGGAAACGTGCTTTTCCAAGTTCAAAACTTGGAAACTTCAGCTTCACTTTTGTGAAAGTCATTGTTCAGTTATTTAATGACAGGCAAAACCCTACCAATCTTCTAAGCACCAAGTTTAATGGTACATAAATCTTCGCACACAAAATGAAAATGCTAGCTCTGCTTTACCTATGAATACAAAAGCACAATAAATACCTGTGATCTTGATGTGATCACTGGAATCTGCATGGATTTTCCATCAAGGACACCCTAAAAAAGCCAGAACGGATTTGTTAGGCAGTATTGCCAGGTTCCTGAGAGGCAGCAAGTTCTGGCAGCGAGGATACCTCAAAATCATACATGCATTAACAACCTCCACCCCACGGGGGGTGGGTTTAGGAATCTTGAAGCCCTAAAACCACAGAGACAGTGGTTCAGGTATTTCAACCTTCACCAACAAGATCTCATCTTGATTTGAGGGTGTGCCCTCAAGAGTTTATGCCTCAGTAACAAGCACCATGAATAGCGAAGCTATTTATCTTCCCTCTGAGAAGCCAAATGCTTTAGTCTTTATAGCAGTTTTAATTTAGATCAGTGAATCAAAGTTTTAAAAAGAAAATTCAATATTATTTCAAGCATGGAAAGGAATTAGACACTCCCATATCATCCAATAGTAACATTTAAAAGATAGGTCATTCAAGTGTAATATTTGGGGAATGAGGACTGAAATAAGCTAAAATAAAAAGTGTATTTTTGTTTCCATCAGTAAACATGCAGAGAATTTTATGTGAGGCAGTCTAATCACTAAACTGTTCAGCTTTTCAGTTAGTCCACTGAGTAAAGTCACTTAAAAATTACATTTTTTGTAGCTCTCTTCCTCCCATCTTGAGGGTATCCGCTTTCTGTGAAATTGGAGTCCCACACGTTTAGCTGGAGGAACAAAATACACAGACTCAAAATAATTGCTGTGCTAAAATTTACTTATTTGGGTACACCTTCCAACACATTAAATGTATTGGGGACCATTCTTAAAAGAATATTCATACAAGTCCACCATTACCCCCAGAGGAATTTCAAGCCTCTGAAAAAGCCCTACTACCCAAACCTTGAAATCTGTACTAACAATATTCAGTACTAGACAACAGTTCTACAAGATGATTCTTTGTAACTGTCAGAACTGATGGTTCTTTTACTGGTTGTTCTTTACTTGTGCCTTAAAATCAGAGGTCAAGCTCCAAGAACAGCTATTTAAGGATATTTACACATAGCAAGAAAACAAATGAAATATTAAATCTAAAAGTTCCACAAACCAAGACTTAACAAGCAACTCCAGACTATTATTTCAGAAATAATGACCTATTTGAGTAGGTTACTCATTTCTAAAGCAGCAAAACTATCAACAGGCACTTAAAAAGCATCTGCCAGAAACAGATTAGCTCGTACTTTTACAGTCATAAGATTCATAGCTTCTTCATTTGGAAATATTTTCTGAATTAAGAACTGCTTCCAGATGACACAGTTCAGTCAGCAATTGGTCACTGCAGTGACAGATGAGTGCAGCAATATTTAGATACTTTGGCACCAGACAAGAAGCAGTTATAAAGTGCCAGATCCTGAAAATATGTTGTTTAACAGTCATAGATCATATTCATTACCATTTCTCACATCTACATTCTAGCACAACTGCATATGCTTAAATTTAGATTCCCAAATCCTTCGGGGATGTATAAATGTGTTGGCTTGCAGTTATTTCATTTGTTCTATATCAGTAATTAATACTACTCCAAACCCTCCTTGGCCTAGCCCCCCCCCTTCTTGCCTTTTCTCCATCTACGGCTTTTTGGGGGCATTCTCCTGATGTAGGTGGATGAGATACTTTAGAGGTTGGTGAATAATGTTGCTTAGGTGAAGCACTCTTAGGATCCGTGATTAGAGTCCCACTTAATTTATGATGTCCTCGCACAAAACACGTTCTGAGTTGACAAACCGTGTTATATCCTGGAATGGTGCAACCAATTGGAGGTCCCGATGTTCTTAGTGCAACTGTAGCCTCCATTTCTGTAGGAGACACCTGGCTTTTAGAGTTTGGCCACACAATTAAAAACTACATTCCACCTACCACTTCAAATACATACTTGGATCAGGCACAGGAATGCAAAGTCCCTTAGACGTTGATGGCTCAGCTACACTGTTGGCACCACTACAACTCTGACATTCAACATTTCTATAAAAGTCAAACACTAGAGTTATAAAATGCTAGTTTGTAAAATATTGTATATGTCATTTCCAGAAAGTGCATGCAAGACAAACATCAACCTCCTTAGCTCATTGTCAGAGCTCTATTAAACAACACAACCTCCCAGACAATGTAGCACCAGAACCATCATTTTGCTGAATTTCAGACTGCAGATTTAAACTCAAGCATCTTCTTTCCTGAGTCTTTACATGCTGATGTATTTTCCAAGATTACTCTGCCCAGCACACCGTGTTGCTTTGAACCACTGTTCTGTTCTACCCAGATGTGCACACAAGTTTTTCTTTATTTTTTCTTCATGTGACTCCTACAGTACCAAACAGTCTGAGCAGCGTAGCTATCACACATTTGGTAGGATTGGGCAATTACTTTAAAGATTACTTATTCTTCCTGTGCTTAGGGATAAACAGACTTCCCAGGAGGTGACAGACACTTTTACTGCCTCAGTTCTCATACCACTCCACTAAGTCAGCAGCAGCTCTGGTGTTTCTGAGACCAAAATCAGTACATCATTAGAACTCATCCACTTGGCATCACCAGCACTTTTTGTTAGGAAGAACAGTTACTTGCACATAAAATACTCCAGCTTCAAGTCACACACTAACCTGTGAAGATTTACATTCAATACTAAATAATTTCCCTGGTGTCAAGTTCTTCAGTCCTATGTGTTCATGGATATTATTTAGTTTTTTCAAGGATTCCTTTAACCTGGTCTCCTACCACCTGCCCAATGGAGATTCCAGCTTTGTTCCTGAAGCTCTTAGAGCCCATCACATGCTTATGATCCGCATAGATCCAAATGAGAAATCCTAGACTCATTTACATAATGAGTCAGTTCAAAGCAGCCTCTCCACAGTTCCAAGGTTATGGCACTAACCTTTCTGTCTCTGCTGTAGAGATGTCCAACTTAGATATCTTATTTAACGAAGAGGAATTAGAGGGTGTTCTGGAATCTCTGTCTTTGGAACCATCCGAACAGCTTTCACCTAAAGAAGACCTTTTGCACTGAAGTCCACTATTATTTTGACTAATATCTGACACCCTTTGCTGAAACGACAGTTAAAAAAATAAAGTCTTCAAGTAATTATTAAAGCTTTTATTTAAAATTACCAGAAGCGCTGAATTTTTATTATACCTTCTTCCTCTTCTGTAAGGTTCCTGCTGGCAAAAAATAATGCAGTTGCTTTCTCTTCACATAAGTTGCCTCAATCTTCATACCTTCCTTTAGGATGTTGAGAGCACTGGCCTGCCTGTAAACTGACATCAAACACAGTGTTGTAGCTTCATGGGGATGCTTGCATTAGTGCTTGTCAAAGTTGTACATGGTTTCTTTAGAAATATGTCTGCCCAGCCCAAATGAAGAGTTCCCAGCATAAGAGAACACAAAATGCTGCCCAAGCACTCCCAGTCATCACAAGAAGATGAGTGGGATCTGTGATGCCCATTTCACACCCACTACAGACCAGGCACAACAGCTATTTGAGTGCAAATATGCTGTTATAAATTCTATCTGTTCAAGGAAACCGGACTGGATTTTAGGGACATCTGATTTAACAGAATCACTGCAATTTAAACAGGTTTTTCTCAACTGCCTGCAAACAGCCTTTTATGCAGCTGACAAATGCTATAGCAGCTCAACAGTTATTACAGAGTGAAGTCACATTCAGATAAGCTTATCTAACTGGCCTATCATGAGCATAACTAGGAAGTCAGCTTACTGACATACAGAGTGGGAATCAAAGCAACTCAAAGGCTTTCTGCAGGAGACCACAAGTGAAATAAAAGCACAGACATGAGCACACACCCCAATATGGGCAGTCCCTTCAAACAAAACTGAATAGTTTGTATGCAAAAGGGAAATAAAGTCCACTGAACAAAAGCTTTCCAAACTGACCCTTCCATTCTCAAGCTCATCAACTCAAAATTAATCTTTGCCCTCTGAAATTATTCTCTCTCTGTCAAGGCACATGGTAACAGCTCTCTAGTACAGAACTACTGGCCATCCCCACATGTGCCAAAGGATTTCCCACCTCTCAAGGAACAGCTTTTCTGTTCAATTCTCTCTGGATTCACACCCTAAATCCAGCACACACCATGGGCTGTGCTTCACTAAAGGAAGAGCAGACAGCCATACTAAAAACGTTTGTGCATAGAGGATTTACCATTAGTAAATCCTTTGTGCCTTTTAGCAGCACAGAAATCACATTAACATAATTCACATTTGCCATTGAAATGTAGTGCCACTGGATGCAACATGCAAGTACAGGTAACAGTGCAAGTCTGAGGAAATCACCCCACCTGGCTTGTAACTCAGACAAGAGTTTTGACACATTTTTCTGTCCTTTTCTCATATCCCAAGCACAAGCTAAGAAGGTTGGGTTTTACTGCCTTTACTGCTGTTGTCTGAGCAAAACAAGACAGAACTCATGCTGGTACCATGGATAAACTCCAACTAACATTTAGAGGCTTTCACTGTTTAGAACTCTTTGTCCAAACACATTTGTCACTCAGAAGAACAGCCTGATTTCCTTATTTTTCTAGCATTATCTAACAACACTTGCAATATTAATTTATTTCTACATCTATCAAAAGTAGTAACAGACTATGAACATGAACATTCCCATGCAAGACTGCATGTAATTACAATGTGACAACCTAGTGACTTTCACAGTTCTGGCATATTTTACTCAAACTGCCTTGGACAAATATCAACAGGCATCAACAACTCATTTCAGAGCTCGACACAGTCACTTCCCAGTTCCAAAGTTCAGCAGCTGACTGTAACACGCTTCTGTTTCAAGATGGCCTTACTTTGACAAAGTGTCAACACAATGTGTTTTTCAAGCTAATCTTTTTTGTGTTAATATCTACAGGGATATCTAATAACAGAAGGAAGTACAATTCCCTTTGTGAAGCAACTTCCACTGGAATAAAAAGAAATACACTCAACAAGTCTAGAGCAAAAATAGAGCCTTACCTGTATCTGTGAATGACTGTATGCCATGTGTTAGATCAACGTTGGTCTTTACTGCACTTTCTGCTTTCTTGAATACAAGCCCAAGAAACCACATTGATACATATCCACTCCTGAAAAAAGACAGAGTCACAAACCTGAGTTGGGCACAGATACCAGTCATTTGGATTGTGGCACATTTTAGCTGTTTAAACTGTTTAGTTTAGAGCCAGCCCAGACTTAATTTCTCAGAGCACTTCTCCTTGAGCTGTTCCCCTTCTTTAAAAAGATGTTACATGCTCAGGGCTCTGCCAGAAACTACTGAACCTGCCTCACCAATGAGCTGAGGGGAATGAAGATACACGTTGGCCAAACTGTACTTGAGAAAAGTAACAAAACTCACTGTTTATAGAGAACTTCATTGCCAGGGAAAGACTGGGGCTGCACGTGTGCAATAGTTATAAATTCATTTCTTTCCAAGTTTCCAACCAGCACACGGATTTTAGACTCGACGAGACCAATCCTAATAAAAACAAGAGGCATTTTATTTATTTCTAACTGTATTCAGCTCATCAGTTAGATGTCTTTTTGTAATGCAGTGTTAATCAATCAATAAGGACCAAGTATCATGCAGCTGAGCAGACACTAGATCTTTTTATCACATACACACTAATCTGAGATGTTTGCAGTGATGCTTGTGCTATTGTTTCTAAAGACAGAGGCAAGTAAGTTTTATATGTACTCTGAACAGTTCAGACACAACACTTCCACCTGTAACCTATGATCAAAATAACAAGGAGCAGATCCCAGCACCTCTGGGGTGCAGCAAAACTCCTTTTTCCACAAGGATCAAGGAGAACTACAGCCAGAATCTCCCTTGTCTTTATTGTGAGGTACAATAAGCTTTGTTCACTCAAGAACATTTCACATCAAAAATTATTTGGCCCTCTGTCCATACACCTTGTTGTACACCACTGTGACTGATATCAAGCTACAGCTGATAACATTTTTAAGTGGATATATTAGAAAGTTCAGATAAAAGGTATTACCTATTAAAACTATTTTTAAACATTAAGGTATCTTTTAGAGACGGCACGAGAATTATTTGACTTAAAGCACAAGCCAAACTTTGAAGTAAAAGTAAGGTGCCCTCAGAATGGGTGTCTGTTATAAAGAGGTGTTTTGCTTCCTTACTTGAGCAAAGCAAACAAAGTACTAATTTCTTAACAAAGAAACCCATTCCAAAGTCAATAAACACACATTACAGTGCCTTAATTCCTCACCATTTCCCCTTATTATTTCAAAATTCACAGTGACTCAGCACATTCACATAGATTAAATAAACAATTATTGGCAAATCTCCCTTCATTGAAGAAAAGTAGGTCTGGAATAGGCTGACAACACAGCAGTGCAATCTTGTCCTTAAATATTACAGTAAAACTCTTCATGAAAACAAGTCTAAGGCTCTAGAAGGGTGGTCTTCAAAGCAGGGAGGGAAGGGGGTGTATTCCAGGCCTAGCTGCTTAGTCACAGACTTTATTTGCCAACACAATTAACAAAAACATGGTGCAGCATTGAGCTGAGTTTGAGTTTTGCACTGGACTCACATTTAAAGCAGCACTTACCAGTTTAAGTGATGCTCTTCTGTAAAGGCACTGGCAGTCAGCACGATGTAATGCCTAGAAGAAGAAAGGAAAATGAGTATACCAGCTCAAGATTTTATTCTACATTCTAAATACCAGATGATTTTTATTTTGGTAGGAAAAATGGTATGATTGGCATAAGACAGCTTTTCTTATCTTCCCTATGCTTACATGTATCAAAATTTATACTACAACTTCCAGTTTCTTTAAAAAGCCCTAAACTAAAGCACATCAATACAATTTTCTATTTAGACCCCAAATTAAAACTCATTGTGCTAACCACTAAGTAAATCACTTCAAGGTCAGACAACAGATTTCATACATACTTGTACTTCTGAAAGAAGTTCAGTGGTTCAAAGAGCTTTGGCCAGTCTGATTTCCCCTTGAGAATTTCATCTGTAACTTCAAGACCTACAAATATGGTTGAAAATCTTATTATTTTTAAACAAACTTTAGAAGATTGTAATAGTACCTGACAGAAAAAAAAAAAAAGGAAGCAGGAATTCCTCTGACACAATGCAGATCCTACAACAGCTTATTGGCAAACTGGTCCCTTATTGCCTGCAATGGGCATATTTCCCAGAGGAATCTTACACCTGGAACACCTCACTGAACCAAACTAATTCAGATAACATGGCTTCAGAGAGCAAGAATGACACTGTTTGATAGGCACAGGAGGTACTTTACCACGTTGGAACTCCTCTACCATGACTGCTCGTGTTGACACAGACACGTTGTACGTGGAGTTCTGCTGTGGGTAGGCCGGGGTGATGATGGGCATCACGTGGTACCGGTCTGATGGGTTCACCTGCGAGGCCACAGCAGCTTTTTTTAGCACCAGCATAGGTCAGAACAAAGTTTTAACACTTCTGATTTCAATGGCTACCTACCCTAGGGTCCCAGACTGGTAAATTAAGAAAGCTCTCTTCAAGTCGTTTCAGCAATACTGGCTTTGGCCAATCCCTATAGAGGAAAAACAAACCAGTAAAGTGTTCATTTTAAGCTCTGCAATTCAGGGTTGCACAGTGTCAATGTACACCTTGATATAAATAACTACAAGTGTTACTTCTTTATGCAAATTAAAATAAACAGCTCTTACCATTTTGAAAAAATCAAGAAGAACTTGTTAATGAGAGTAGAGGCCAAAGCATTTGGGTAGAGTTGACATATTCTTGCTACCAGCATTGCCCAGGACACTCCACCGAGAAATCCCATGATGTTGGAGTAAACACCACGTCCTAGAATGGATACCATGCAGTCAGTCTGTGGTCTTTCAAATTTGCAGCACCAGCTGCACAATCTATAGAATATTGAATACATTTCAGCCTCCACAGCATTTAATTTTGCAGTGCAGTGAGGCCAGTTGCAGGTCCTTACAATTAGGTGATGAGAGAAAGAATCAGTACAACCCCACTTCCCAAAATATTGCTACTGTGAAACTTGCTTGTGCTGCTGCACCTATTGCTTCACTTCAATTCCCCCTTAAGAGAAAGGTTCTGCCATTCTTCTAGTACTTGCTCTGGCCACCTGGGCAAAATGGACTTTCTTATTCCTTTTACACTTAATTGGCAATTTTTGTCTTTATAGTCAGGCTCCTGATAAGCAATGCAGCAGTGTCTCACAAGCACTCCCCTCTTCTCTGAACTCCACCTCCACTAAAAAAAATATGGAATTTACCACATGGACAGACCATGAGCCTAAAAGGGTTCAAAAACCTGAAAGGGTTTTAATACAACAACTATCATTTAAATAGCAGTTCAAAGCTGAGGTGCCCTCCATGGTGAGCATGGGTTCCTCTGAGGAGTTTAGAGATAACAAACCACCCTGTCACTCACGTTTTGCCCACAGTTTGACTGCACGGAGCGTGAGCCGGAAGTTCTCCAGGTTGGGCACCAGGCGCAGTATTTCATCTGTAACCCTGCTGCCTGCAAGACAAAAGGTGAAGCACAGGAGTTCCCAGTAACAGCTACGAGTCAGCTGCTCCTACAGAGCACCAACAGCTTACAGCTTATGGCTCAAGTCTAGGAAAACAGGTTTGGATTACTTGCTTTCTATTAAATTATGGATTAGACATAGCATGCAGCATCACTTTAGGAAACCGCTGCCCTCAACTTTTTCACAGTTTAGACTACAACTAAGAACTTTTAAATAAAACCTCTCCACAGGATGTTTTGGCCATCAACTACAACAGAAGAAGCTCCACCACAGCATGAAGAAGAACTTTATGTCGCAGGGTGGCAGAGCACAGGAACAAGTTGCCATTGAAGGTTGTGAAATGTCCCTGTCTGGAGGGATTCAAAACCCACCTGGACACATTCCTGGGTCAGATGCTCCAGGTGACCATGTCTTAGCTGGGGGGTTGGACTGGATGATCAGAGGCCCCTTCCAACCCTAAATATTCTGTGTTTCCAGAACCTAGGTTTTTTTGACAGCCAGCAACCATTGAATGAATTGGTGCTAAACATTGAGCAAGTCAGACTGCAGGTATTTAATTACTTTTTTTTTTTATATTCTTATCAAGTGCCCTGCTTAGTCATCTGAATTTCTGGGGCAAACTGGAGCACTGCTCACAAACCAATAAAACAAACATGACCTACAAGCCTATGTAAACACACAGCTCCTTGAAATATCTAAATTTAGGCCCACTGGTCGCCTCCCCAGAACTCAAGTACACCGGAGATCAGTTTATGCACCTGGTACAGAAATGTGGGTTGTGTAATGTGCATTCTATGCCAATTTAAATGTCTTCATAAAGGTGTGCAGAACATGCTCACCATTTAAGCTCCGTATGCATCTTATATCCAGGCTTTTGAGGCACGAGTCATCCCTGAGATCGAGATCATCAGAAACCGTCGGCAAAGACAGCTTTGCAAACACGAGATCAATCTTCAAGAGAAAAAAGTTTCAAACATGGCTTTCAATGCTGCACTGTTTGCCAGCAGGACACTACTGAGGGACACTTGGTCATTCATGATCTCACTTAAAGTATTTAGAATTATGCGACCATAGATAAATATTTATCTGCCAAAAAACAAGAAAATTAATCTATGTTCCCTATTTGTTTACAAAACCATCTCTTTTTTTCTAAGCTAAGGAAAGGAAGGGATTTTTTTTGAAAGTTGGAAAGATTACTCTAAACTTAGAACTCCTATTAAAAGGAAATTTAAAATTAATGATAAAAATAAGACAAATTCAAATCACCTCAACTATACTTCAACAAATGAGAAAGCATTTTCTTTATGCTGTAAGCCCTTGAGAATCCATTTTTTAGCATAACCTGAGGCAAGCAAATGATTCTGTGAATGTGTGTACCAGATAAAGGCCACAAAGAGGTCATTGAATAAATGTCTTCCTGATAGTAACACCAAGCAGTAACTTGCTTTGGTATTACAGCAAGTGGGTATTTATTCTCTACATGAAGTGTATCCCAGATAGAAGGATTCCTGCAGCTGACAAACTGAGGCAGGACTCCAATGAGTAGTTTTACTTTTTATTTACAATGTTGTTGGTCTCACAGGGTCTTCATTTTTGATTTGCAACAAAACATCAGGCAATTTGTGCAGGGAACCACAACAGAAACACCCCCTGCAGAAAGGGAGCTCTTGTCAGAGCTATGGGGAGTTGCAAGGACACTGCCTCTACTCCCACTCTGCACATCCTTGGGAGATAAATGCTACCCAAGCAGGCTACCCTGGTCTGCAGCATGGCTTTAAAAAAAAGATGTCCCTTGTGTTCCCACACTTGCCAGGTTAGCTAGGGGCTTATTTTCCTAGAAGATCCCATTTTAGTTCTTTGGGGATAGTTTGTGGTCAGGCTGTTTAATCACAGTTTCCTAAACATGCTGTAATGTACCAATAACCTCATAAAACAGCAGGATCATAAAACCCTGAAAAACTTCTCCTACTCCAAAGCAAGGAAAAAAAAAAAATCTCACTTAAAGATGAAAAAAAAAACCAAACAAAAATTAAAATTCTTACCTCAATGCCATCAAACTCAAATTTGATAACTGGTACATATGCATCCTCAATGGCCTGTGAAGGAGAGGATATCTGTAATAAGATATTCTTTTGCTACTTTAAAGTTTTTTCCTATACTATGATAAAATACAGAATTTATGCCGAACTACTCAGTACAAAGACTGAGTTCCTTCCAAACATAAAAAATGCTAATAACTCTCAGGCAGGATAGCACTATTATGGTACCAATACCAGATTTTATTAAAAGATCTTATTTAGGCAAGGCTGATCATGTACTGCAACAAACCATCAGTATCAGGGACTGTAAGCCCTTACTACATCCAAGGTGAAAACAAAGCTTCCAGGGACAACCTTGCTTTTTGATACAGTTGACTCATTCCCAAAACACAGGGAGGGGAGAGGGACCACAAAAATGCTTATGTGATATAGTCACTGGGGAAAGGAGTCAAGAGCTGGACAGCAACTTTTTCATGCAGCATAAACCAGTGTATTAGAGGGTACTCAAAACTGATTTAATTTTGGCTTGTAAGAGATTCACTACCAATGCAAGTCTTTAAAGTGAATATTCTTATTGTAAAATTTACACAATCTATCAAGCAGAGAGTTTACTCACTCTTAGGTTTTTTACTTCCTCTTGATTCTTCAGTTTTTCAAAGAATGACTGAAAAAAATCTGACCTTTCCACATGACTGGGAGCAACACAAAGAGCATCTATGTCCGAACCTGCAAAGAAATTCCATTTCTCCTGTTACTGATGGAAGTCACTTGCCAACATCAGAACTGTGACCAGGCACTGAAAGTACTACCTTTGGTGTGTACCCCAAGTCTGTAGGAGCCAAATGTAAATATTTTGCCACCAACTTGTTCTGTTATTGAAGGGGGAAGATTCTGTGGGCAGAAGAGAAAGTTTAAGATGCACATTATCCTCTGCACAAGTTTAATTTGCATGTAAGTTATTTAGCAAAACTGTAACAGCCTGCATAAGCAACTCTTCTCACTCCCTTACATTTTAGTTTACTGTGTTTTGATTCTGTTTTTCTCAAGTAAAACTCTAATAAGTTGAGCTTGCAACTCCACCAAAAAAAAAATTATAGGTGATGTAGCAGTACTTTTATTAATTAATACAAATTAAGACCTATTATTAGACTTCCCTGCAGCAGAGGCACAAATTAACACAACCTAAGAGCCATTCAAAGGGCATGTCTAGAATAATAATTTCCAACTAGACTGAGTGCTGTAGGCTGTCTGGGGCAATTGCCAATTTTACCATCTTTCTCATCCACAATGCCTTGTTAACAGCTACGAGTCAACTGATTGAGCCAATGCAGGAATTTATTCAGTTCCCCAAAGACCTTGAGATCTTGATCTTGAAATATCTTTTGTATCTTATTTCAATGGCAGGTACTACAGCTCTACTTGATATTTAAGAAGTAAAAAGTTGAACTTTAGCCCAGATCCCAGTAGTGTAGCCTTTAAATCAAAAGGTTTCAGCTGTTTTGACAAAAACAAAAAAAATTCTTACCTTGCTTTCAGCAAGTTCTGAAATCCATTCTCTGACAAAGTTATTCAGTTTACCAAGAACAGTTGTCCTGTAAAGAAAACTCATGCTAAGTTTGCTTTAAAAAAAAAAAACCAAACAACAAAAAAATCCAACCAAAAAACCCCAAGAGGTTAACAAATTTTAGTCTTGTTATACCTGTGATAGAGTTCTTCCTGATCCTCAAACACCCCAAATGGCTTCATTGCTTCAACCAGCTTCTGAGTATGAATGTGGTCTTTATCACTAGGAGGAGCCAAGCTAATTGGAGAGGTGAGTCCATAGTGCCCTTGAGGCTGGTTCTGCTGCCTGGAAGTACTGGGAGAAAAAAAAGGAACGAGTACATAAAAGAAGAAAATCTTATTGGAGAGCATCCTTTGGCTTACACTTTGCAAACACATTTCTGCCCTTTTACCCAATGTTGACAGAAAGGGGAAAAAAAAAATATTGCTTATAATTTTTAGATGACTTGACCTCCCTTAGAAATCACAACCACATTTTTAAAAAAAGCATTTATGGATGTAAGAAATGATCCAAGTTGCTGCCATCTTAACACAATTTATTTGCATCGCTCCAGCCCATCAGAACTGATCATTGGGAAATGAAAAAGGTTTGAAAGCCACCAAGGACAACCCTACAGACAGCAGAAATTTTGGACACATTTCAGTTTCAATTTAAGGATACTTCCAACAGTTTCCTGCTAACACCAAACACGACAATTTAATTTCCCTTAATTAAATGTTTTTGTTAGGTTTCTCCTTATTCCAGAAGGGTGTTATAGTTGATTGTAAAGGCATATAGGTCTGTTAAAGAGAGTTAATGCAATAAATTTGGTGTATTACTACATAAACCCCTTGCTTTAGAAAGGGGAAAATGGAGAAAAAGCCCCTAATTTTGCATTACCAGCTGAAACCATGAGAGAGAAAGGAGTGGGACAGGAGGTAAGAATGGTGCTTAATGCATCGAGGATCTCTACAGAAACAGCAGCAGGAAGAGGGGGAGACACCCCAAAAGGGCTCATCAGGGTCCAGATCCAGACCCTAAGGTTCAAAGGATTAATTGTGCCATTATTTAAGCTGGATATTTTCCTCCTTCACATATGTACAGCTTCAAAGATCAGCTGGGTCAGGCAAGAGATATTTAGACTTATTGAAGGTACCTGACCCCATTGTGTCTGGAATAAGATTAGGAAATGCTCAAATGCCAGCTTCACCACTTGATTTTTATAAAGACAGGTTATTACACAGCTCCTTATTTCTAATGGTTGTCTTTACTCCCTCTCTTAAGGGATTTCCCTCTCTTCAAGTATCCTTATGTAACCACACACAGAGCTTGTAGGGGGGATTTTTCTCCCCCCTTTTCCTCTCTCCAAGCCTGTTTTTCAAACTTTCTTCTCTGTGCTTTCCAAAAAGCTGGGGGGGCAGGTATCAGGACTGTAGTGCTATCAACTGGTGTCCCCAGTCAGAAGAGCTGTTTACTTACAAGCCTAACTAGGCCTCGACCTAATTTACCTTGTTTATAGACGTTGACAATTTCCACTTCATAAATAAAAATATTCATAATGAATATTTTCCTTCCTATGATATCATTTTCATAACAAATACAGGAGGAAAGCCTGTACTTAACTGCTGTGCATTACAACTAAATTAAAACAGCTACAGCAGTGACTGCTTCCATGTTTTATGCATTGCTCGCATTGTACAACTTGCACTTCATAAAGTTTGCACAAAACAAGGACAGGATTTAGATTACACCAGCATTTAAGACCTTTCCAAAGTATAAAAAGGCACCACCTGCCTTTCATTGCCTCATTCTGCCTACAGATAATACAACTGGAGATTGACGTAAAGCACAATATCAATTAGATAAAACTAATATTATTAGCATCAAATATGTTTATTACTAATTAAATATTATTCATATAAAATTCCTCTAGCCAACAGTAGATATTTTTCAGTTGTCTGTACATATTACTGATAGTTTGACCTCACAAGAGGTGAGGGAAACAGCACCTGGAAAATTTCACTGAGGGAAACTCCATAGAATTTGTTGCCCTTTTGGAATAAAAAAAAATAAGTCTTACTTGGCTCTCTCAAGCATCTAAGCACATAATTAAGGGATCTTATGGATCCTAACACCCGTGGCACACTACCTATCTGCCCACCAGCCTTCTGTTTAAACAAGAACCCTGGTGCAGTTTAATATTTGAGCTAATCTTGTTACAGCCTTGCGCACCACAGCAAAAACCTCCAACGCGTGTCTGTTCTGGTCAATCCCACTTTGACACAAAACGATTTATTCCGGGTTTTGCCCCACATTTACCCCTTCCCAAAGCTGCAAGCCGTGTCTCCCCCACACACCAAGGGCGGAGGGGTCAGCTCACACACTACGTGGCTCAGGGCGCTGCCTCCAGCCCTTGGTGCGGGGTAGAACGGCCAGAAACCAGCTCCCGAGCCACCGAAAACCAACAGCAGAAACCAGAAAAGAAAAAAAACAAGAAGGAAGAAAAACCCCACCACCTGGGACCTTCAACGAAGGGAGCCCAACTCCACCCTTCACCGCTGCCGCACCAGCTCATGCTGCGCGGAGCCCGCGGGCGGCTGCTGCCAGGCCGAGCCTCCCTGCCCCTGTCCCCGAGGCTCAGGCAGAGTCACTGCTCCGCAGGGCTCCGCGGGACGCGCAGCCCCAGACCAAGGCGCAGCCCCGTTACCGCCGTTCCTC
>VYXF01004084.1:35477-52643 GCA_013397295.1 Polioptila caerulea
AGAAAATAGGGGTCTCCTGTTGTCTGCCCTTTATTTAGTCCAGGTTTAGTTACTTGTTTCTAACATATAGCTGCTGCATTCTGCCCATGTAACTTCTACAGTTTTCTGTGTAGCAGTGACTAAACCATATCGTGTCTCAGAGTGTGTGGACTTTAAGGACAGTTTGTTTCAAGGTAGCACTTTCCTTTGCTGAGTGTGTTACATTAACTTTAAAATACTTTTGTGTAGCACCTAGGTTACAGAAATGGCTAAAAACTAATTAAAATTGTAGCTGGGGTTCTTTCGTGGTGGGTGTCTATGTCTTCCAGATAGCATTAGCTTGAGAGTGATGTGACCTGGGGGAGATGTTTGGGTTTGCTTCTTTTATTTTTTAAATTGCTGGTACGCTGTTGAGGAGTCAATATCCTTCTCTGTAGTAAAAATGAGGTGCTGAGTACTTTTAATCTGTCAGACTCCATTACTGAATTATGGAGAGGTGCTTTATAAACACCTAGGCTATGCATTTTCACATGTCAGAGTCTGTATATATTGTTTTAATCTAATCTGTGAAGTTAATGATGGTAGTGTGATGTGGTTTAGAAAGCACTTGTGGGAGACCACGTGTTTGACAGACTTGTGGAGTTTGACAGCCTACTTATTCCTGGATAGAAGGAGTTGTTTGTATGTTCCTTATAATCTTGCTGTTTATAATCTTGTTCAGGCAGCTCTTTCCACTTGGGTCTATTCAGGTGCCACCCTTTATTCCACAGGAAATTTTGCTTATAAATTCTTGTCCCTTTTCAGTGGGAAGTGGCAACCTTGTCCTTTTTTCCCCTCTTTAAAAACTGTTTTTCTCTATCCTAAGTGAGTTAATTACCCATTGCTATTTTATTCGATAAAGTGCTTCATGATTATCACATTTAAATGTCATAAAATTTTAACGATTAAAGATGAATGAGCCTAAACAGGTTTTTTTTCAGGCAGCTCTGGAAGAATTTAAGGTTTATGCAGGAAAAGTTTTGTACCAGCTACTGCACCTGACTCTCTGCTTCAACACGTGAAATATGCCTGAGAGGAAGACTGCTGCAGAGAAAATATTTGTGTGGTATTAAAATATTGTCCACATCACAGGAATTTATCAGAAAAAAATAGTTTATTCAAACTTTGTATTTGTACAGGAGATCTTATCTGTGTAATGCGCTATATTTCACTGGAGAGATTTTTTGTCAGCAATAATTTGTATATATACATTTAGACTCTGATGAATATCAGCTGAAATATGAAATTCAACTCTGGAAAGCTGCATTTTGTAATAAATGTTCCCAGGATTCACTAATCTATCACATGGAAGATCTATGTTGAGAGATAACACTGAACAGCAGAAGGTGAGGTTACTGAAGACAGATCTTGGATTTAAATAAGTGGTGGCTGAAGGATTTGAGTATTTTGTTGTGGATTTGAGGCTTTTTTCCCTTCATTTTTGAATTTCATCAATTTACCAAAGGGCTGTAATTCTGTAGAGTTGTAACCTTACAAGCTGCTGAGAATTGTAAATGCATAAAATATTTTCATATTTTAAGCCTTGGATGGCATCCCTTTGGGACTGCACTGTTACACTGCCACTTGTCCTTCCAGGCTGGCTTTTCCTAATGGTTGTTAGCTCCTCTCATGGGCCATTCCCGAGGATTCTTCCCTTCACGGCACTCACTTGGCAGGATTTCCACGTGCCCCTGGTGGTGAGCCAGCAAAATGGAACCTCTGCTTTGCTTTCCCCGGGAAATGTTGAGCGCTCGTGCCCTTGATGTGAAATTCGTAGCGCTGTCCCCTGCCCATCAGCAGCCAAGGGCTTCGCTGGCCCTGCACAGGCTCGCAGGGCAGGGGCCGTTGTCACCAGGAGGTGGAGGGGTGGCTCCCTGGTTTCCCTTCCAATTGAAGCAGAGATTAATGCCGGTGTTACCAGCTCCTAAAACAGGTTAGTTAATGGGAACTAGCTGTGAGCTCACTGAAGCAGCACTAATCTCACTGAAGTGTCTGTCTTTGATCAGCTCATTCTCTCTCAGCAGGCCGAAAAATAGCCACAGGACAGGAGTGCTCGGTTTACAATCACGGTAATTTTGCTTTAGGTTTGTCTTTAGCTGTTGGAGATTAATGAATCAAAAAGGTGCTTAAATTTACAACCAGTTCTCTTCTAATCGCTTGGCAGTATTATTTCTGGCTGTTTTCTGCTTTGATTACCTGAGCCAGTCATCCAAAGGACGCTGCTGTTCTGCCATCTGATAGTGGGGTACAGCTTCAAATGCCTGGGAACTGGTAAGGTGATAGCAGAGGGTGTTCAGGATTTCTTGCTTTTCCAGCTGTTTCCTAAGCTGCACATTTGTTGCAAATCCACCATCTCCCTCTCTTTTTCACTCACTTTTGTCCAAAATACAGAAATGTGTTTGGTTTTTTTATTCCACCAGCATGCATCAGATGTGGGGACTGTGTGTTTGGGATTTCTGTATGTGAGGAAGTGTGGATGGGACCCGTGCTGCTTAAACATGAGCAAAGGGTGTGCTTGACAAGGTCTGAGGACAAAAGCATTTGGAAAAGCAGCTGGCACAGGGAATTGTTGGTTTCTTCAGTTCCTTGGGGTTTCACTCTTAGGGGAAACCTTGTGTGGTGAAATTTTTGCATGTCCTATAGAGAACCTGGATATTATGGTTCTGTGAAGATTTGATTTGAGCTCTGGTACCCTCCAAATCTATTATGTGCATAAAATTCCTTGCCCTTTCAGTTTTCCTTTAATGTGCTTCCTTTTGGGGAGGAAAATTGAGAGAAAAGTGCACTTGTAATTTAAGATTTCCCCTTTATAACAAGAACAGTGATCTCTGCTAGCTGGACCTGAGGAAGAAAAAAATCTTATGTGCTAGGGACAGGTTCAGAAAGTCTCCTGAATAAGAAATAGTTGCTGGGAAGACATTGCCCAAATTTAACAGGATATGGCTCTTGTAGTTTTTTTCTCCAGCATATTACCTTCACTTTGCAGGCACAGGAGTACTGAAGAGGTGTAACTTGTAATTGTTGAAAAAGTACATTCTCTGACCTGAACAGAAGTTTCTGCAGATGAATATCTTTATGAAAAGCTTTACACAGAGAGCAGACCAGTGTAATTTTTTTTAATTTTCCTGATCTAGGAAGAGAACAAACCTCTTTAATTTTTGCATTTTTCTTTTCTGATGGAGACTCAAGTCCTTGGACAGCTGCTGGTGTGTGACACTGGTACTGTTCCAGTTCCATTATGGTGTGAACGTGGCTGTGAGCCTGTTTTTGAGCATTAAAGCCTGATGCTAATACCCCTGATACACCATCTCTTACCGTGTTGAGGAGTCTTCTTTGTCATGAATTCATTAGTTTCATGCAGAGATCGTATATAATTCTGATTGCTGCTTGCAGGGAAACTTTAAAGAGGGGAATGGATACTGATAATTACTGAAACACCTCAATTGTATGTGCGAGTGGGGAGAAATTTTCATATCCATTAACCTTGTAGCAAAACTGTTGAAGGGATTTTTCCCCCTCACCTTTTTATTTGTGATGGTATTATGTTCATGCAGAAACAGGAAAAGAAGGGCGTAAGTAGAGCTCAGGTTCTTTTAGAGGATTTTGTGATGTTGGCACTTGTATCCAGTCTGATGCATCGCTCACAGGCTTTCTTTGTTGTAGTTGATGAAGTAAACCACAGATAACTGATAATAATTTCTTTTTGAACAGTTGTTTAGTCAGGGAATTTATGTGCAAGGTAAGCATGGAAGGAAGGGATGCTTTCTTAGAAGTCTTTAAATAAACAAAAGTTAACTGAAAAAGAAGAGGTGAAGCAATGGAGAGTGACAAGTAATGGGCTGAAAAATAGGAAAAAGAGGAATATTATAGAACAAAGTTACTACCATTATGTAGTTTATGTGCATATCCTTTAGGACTACTTGCCTATCTATGTGTGTACAGGTGGATATGCATATTCAATTGCTTCTGCCTTGATGACTGGCAAACAAACACAGGACAAAATCAATATTGCATACAGATATGTAAGCGTTTCCTGATAGGTTCAAATGTTTGATGCCTTCTTTTTTTTAAAAAAAAACCTAACAATTTTTAAAAATTTAAAATCTTAATTTTAAAAAAATATTATGTATTTTCCTAGCTACAGGTAAAAATTGAGTGAGAGGATATAAAGCAAGAGACAAGCAAGTGAATGGTGGATTAGATGTGTGTGATGTTCNTTTTCCTGATAGGTTCAATTGTCTGATGCCTTCCTTTTTTAAAAAAACTAACAATTTTTAAAAATTTAAAATCTAAATTTTAAAAAATATTATGTATTTTTCTGGCTACAGATAAAAATTGAGTGAGAGGATAGAAAGCAAGAGACAAGCAAGTGAACAGTGGATTAGATGTGTGTGATGTTCATGACAACTGCTTTTAAATGAGGCAGTCCAAGGTCTGCCTCAGGAATACAGTGCCTGGCGTGGGTGTTCCAGTGTGTGGATGAAATACTGAAATGTTGTTGAGCTCCTGAATACAGGGTTCATTCTGGAGTGCATTGACTCTACTAAGATACAAAGGGTTCCTACTTGGCTTAAGTATCACTTACTCCTGGTTTTGGTTTTCTTTATGCTGTACGAAAAGAAGAAAATGGCAATTGTGCAAAGAAGCCCTCACAGAGTCTTTATTAAACTTTCATCCACCTGGTTTCTCCTAAATGATGTATATTTGGTCCTTTCTCTATTAACAAATTTCATTCTAGTCTGAAAGTTTCCAGTTTTTTGGGTTTTTTTTTTTGCTTGCTGTTGGAAGCAGTGGAATAAAGGGGAGGAGTTCACATGGAAGATTGATGTTAAGATTTCAGATACACGGCATTATTGTTTTCTAAGATTATTGAAAATTGATTCTCTAGGAATTTGTTGCCAGATGAGTTTTCAATCTTTGAAGCACTCTGTTTTCCCTGGGGAGCCCTTATTTAATTGATGTTAACCAGATATAGTAACTCCTTTCTGGGATGGCTGAGTTCACTCTTTAAGGAGAAGTCTCTAGGTGTTCTTTGCTATTTTGCACAGGAGTATTTAATTATTCCAGACATTTAAGAAATAATGCTAACTTGTGCAAGGTTACTTTTAATTATGCTCTCATCTGCCAAACTTTGGGACTATTTTACCATAATGTGAAAGCAGAGGCAAGTGTGCTCTTGGAGTCACACTTTACCCTTTGTAATGTGCTAAGAATTAATTACACAACTAAAATCAGACACATCTTGATAAATAAAATAATTTTGGTCACATCAACATAGCCACAAAAATAATGTGCCATGTTGGTTGCTACAAACTTGGCAGGGGGAAGAAATGTTCCATCACAACTCTTGGAAAAGTGGAGGGAACAACTGGTTTCATGTGTTTGTGGATTTTCCAGATAGTCCATATCTGTGCAAGTATCCTTTTTGTTAAGCTGCTAGTTCCTTCCCTGACGAGCAGGTTCTTAATATTTCTGTGTACTGTTGTGTAATGCATGTGAATAGAAGCACTGGATATGCTCTATGTGTGGATAAATACAATTAGTTGCAGTGTTTCCAGAAAGCAGTGAGTTGCTGTTAAAGCTGCAGTTTTTGGAATCATCATCTTAATACTTAAGTAGAAACTTAAGGCTTCTGCAGGGGTTTTTATTTGGTGTATGATCCTTCTGTGTGTTTCATAGTGTGTGAAGTGGACTCTGCTGTGGGGGAGGAGCATGAGAAGGGAAGGGCTGAGAGCTTCTAGCAGTGAAATTATGGCAATCTTGCTGTGTGAGAATCGTCCTCATGAGCACAACTGTATCTATGAGTGGTCTGGTTTTGCTTCAGGGTTTCCTTCAATGCCCACAAATTCTTCAGGCAAAAATAAGGAAGTAAAATTAATTTTTTGAGGCATAAATAAAGCGGTGAGGTGTTCAGGTGTTTCTGTGGTACGTGTTCTCCACCCCTGGTTAGTCATGGCTGTGGAAGGAGCTACTTGCCAAACACTTGATTCATAACGACGCCGTGTAAATCTTGTTATCATGTTGTAGTATGAGGTAGAATGTAAGTTCTGGGTCTCTCCTAAAGAGGAAGGTCTCTCCTAAAGGCTGGGCCTAAAGAGGTAACAGACACAGACTGGGAACTGCTACCCTATGGCTCAGCATCTCAATGGTTATTTTTCCTCATGTGGAAATCTGTATTTTTCACTAAGCAAGAGACATGCATAGACTGCCCTGCCCCTTTCCTGGGACTGTAACTTTATAAATTGATTTTTTTTTTCTTTAAACTACGTGTGGATTCATTTAATTTATCCTTTCATGTGCCCCATCAATGAAGCACGTAGGAAGATAAAAGTATTAATTACCTTCAACTACTAAGACTGAGAATAAATAGGTTTTCATATTGCTAGTTTCATACTGTACTATAATTAACAGCATCCAAGAGTGCAGAACTTGAAACAGATTAGAAAAGAAACCTCAGTGCAGTTCAGCTTTTACCTTCAGCCCTGCAGCTTTCCAAAAAGTATACAGTGGATTTTCAGTCTAGTGGATATTTCTTAGCTGGCAACAGATAAAAGCCTTCAGTTTCCTGGGAGAGAACCAGAGCGTAGCAAAAGCTGGTTGCATAGCCACTAGTGGAATCCCTTTAATACTGGCTAGGTGATCTTGAGAATTTTTAAAATAACAGTAAGGAGAATCTCATTTCAGTGAGGCAGAGTTCATTCTTGATAAAGGGCTTTCCAGAAACTAGTTCTTTGTAACTATAGAAACACCTAAATTTTCTAATCTTTGATGGAGAATGAGAACAGGCTTTGCTGAGTTCTCAGTAAATCCCAGAGCTGATAGTGAATGCTTAACACATTGAATGTAGTAGGAAAGAGGCTCTTTGGAACTTGCTTCCAGTAAAACATTCTCTAAATCAGAGTGATATCCTTATGAGGCTGCTTAATAATGAAAAAGGTGGTCAGAGGAATGTAGTGTGAATGTCCTTGGAGTTGAGAGGAAAAAGGCTGAAGCAGTGTAAAATAATTTTCAAAATCTTCCAGAAAATTATTCTCTCTGCCCATGGCCCTGTTTTATAGAATTGGAATCAAACCCGACTGTACTTTTTTCCCACTTAAAGAAGAAAATAAAACTTTTGGTAACACTAAACAGCAATGGAAACAATACTTACTGCTATGGAGACAACAAAAAAAAAATCTGTATAATACAAGGAAAATGAAAAGTTACTTAATCTATACTTTTAAAGATAAGTGTGCAAGTCACTAAGAAAGTGAGCAACGTACTTAGATTTGAACAGAATTTGATATGGAGCCGAATTCAGGTGGAAGGGGTACATCCTGGAGCTGAACCAGTTCTTCCAATTGTGGTAGAAGACTTTTCACTGTGCGTTTAGCTGATGTCAAATGGGATGGAAAAGCAACGGATGGAGCAATGAGAGAGACTTCCTTGATGGTGTTTTGGGCTTTTGTTGTAAGGGGATCTTTATTTTGGAACACTCCCTCCTGTAGTTGATTAACATGCTTCAGAATGTTGGTGAAGGAGTTCAGGGAGCAAAACAGAACTTCAAGTTTTAATATGTGCTAAGTCATATCACACTGAAGTAAATAGAGTGACAAAGCAGAAGGTGTTGGGAGTGGCTGTTCCTAAACAGCATGTTGAATGCCATGCTTTCCAAACTGCTTCCTATTTTCATGTTGCTGATTTTGTAGATCTTGTTACTGTAAAAGGATGAGCTGGAGAAAATATGTAATCAAACTTGCATAGCTTAATTGCAGCCACCTCAAGAACTTTTGTGAAAACTGCAATTTTTACATGGGTAAGGCCCCTGTCCTTGGTGAATGCCACTGATCCAATGCTAAATTTATCTTGTAAGCAATATTGCTTGAGAATGAGGATTCCTCTCTCCACTACTTCACCAAAGAGAGAATATAATATGAATGTAGTTCCTTAAAATTTTTCAAGGAGCTGGAGGGATAGTTAGACACACAAGGATTCTTTTATTTAAGGTGATTTAGCTTTAATAGGAGATATGTGGCTAAATATCCATGCAGGTCTTGGAAAATATGGTAGCTGGATTGTGACAAGCCATGGTGACCCCAAGAATCATCTTAAAACTCAGTAACTCAGTGCTGTTAGGGGAAACTTAACCAATTGTGTGAAACTGGGAATTTGAAATCAGTCAAATTATTTTTCACTGATGCAGAAAGAATCTTTCTTTTATCAGAGAGGGAGACTTCTATTTCTCAGGAGTAAAGCAGGATTTTTGATATTCTTGCTTTGACAGCTGTAAGTTAACTTTGTTTTAATTTTTTTTTAATCTTCTTATTGGGTGAGATAAAAAATTTTCTCCCAGATTTGACCTGAGATTTCTCCCCATGCTGTAATTTCAATTGTCATTCCATGCTGCTGGCTTAACTCTTGTGCTTTTTCAGCTGAATGAGACATCTTGCAATTGTCATGACTGTTGTGTGTTGTTAATTAAATTCCATAAGCACATGTGTCTCTGAGAGAAACAGGCTGCACTTTCAGTTAATGGCTGTTGTATAGAGTGAGGATCAAGAAGAGCATGCTCATCTCTGTTTTCCAGGATCACACAGGTGCAGGGATGTGCCTCTTGCTTGAACTACAGAAAAAAAAAATGGATCTCAACCAAGATTGATAATGCAGCACCCTTTAAGTCAGTGCTGAGTCTCTGTGAGAGGCTGAGGCTGGCACTGCTCTCTGAAGGTGTCTGATCTATCTCTCTCTAAGCCTGTGAGTCCCTGAGGTCAGGGGGGACAGTCTCTGGTTCAAGGCAGTGCAGCCGTGCTGCTTCCAGTTCTGCTGCCTGGGACGTGGCTGAGAGAAACCCTAAACTGGGAGCTGCCCGGTGCCTTCTACCGTGTTACTTGTTTCTCTTGGAAATACCTTACTTGATTCATTGTATGATTTCATTCGTGGACTTTTCCCCTTTTGTTTTTCAGGCTGAAATAACAGTCCTCTGGAAGAGCTGGAAAATACACAAGTAAGTTTTCAGTTTTTTGTTTTGTTTTTTTTTCCTTCCTCCTCTGAGTCATCTTTTGGAAGACCACGTCATTTGCCACTGTCTGTCTAGAGAGCTCAGACAGACTTCCTAACACTGGAATTTAAATTGTTTAGGATCAGGTGGTGAGCTGTCCAGAATCTTGGAAGAATTTCAAGTCATGTTTCAGATTTCACTGCAGACAAACTTGAAGCAAAAGTGCTTCCAAGCAGTCTTTGCTTTCTGTCAGCATCAGTACAAAAGCCTTGAGATTTTGGGTGGGAATCTAGAGAAATATATCTCTTGTGTTTTTTTATTAGAATTTGCATAACTAGAGGCAGAAGAATGGCAGAGTCTATTTTTAATTGACCTTAATACCACATTTTGGCCAGCCTCTGCTCAGTGACATGACTGCAGGTGGTCTGGATTTGTGCTGTACCTTCAGCAGGACAAGCGAGCACAGATTAACCTGTGCAGACACCTGCATAGCTTTCCATCCATCGACATGTAAGAGATGTATCTTTTACAAAGTATGTAGTTCTCATCTGAAACTTCCTTGTGGCAGATGTTCTTTTCCCAAAGTGATTTTTTTCCTGGCTTACCCACCCCCCCGAAAAAGAATCTCTTTGTGATCTTTCTAAAAAATAATGAACAAAGAATGCGATCATTGTCTGTGGGGAACTGAATACAATACTCGGTGACCAGAGTGTTGATTTTCCTGGGGAAAAATACAAGCTACTACTCCCTCTCCTGGCCTCATAGGGGAAATATATGGAATTGTCAAAAGGGGGCATTCTTGCTTTTTCAACAAATGAAAAATAAGTCATAATTTAAGTGTATAGTTAGACCTGTCATTTAGGAAGAGTAGAAATTGCTCAAGCTGAAAGTCTTTAGCCAAATCAAATATAACAGATAGAATATTAAATATCAGAAGTGATTTGCAGACTAATTTAATCCCTTACTTTGTGGACAGAGGTTTTATCTATTTCACCTAAGGTTTACCCAAGGCTTTTGCTAATTGCTGAAAATGCCCACTGCAGTCACACATGCACTGTCTGTGTCTGGGAATACATATCCCCTCCCATTGTCACTTAACTCTCAGAGGATAATTCTGTGTATCTGTGAAAACACAAATCTGCCAAAGTCCTGCTGGTCTGTGGAAGGATTTTCCACAACTGATTTTGCACTTTGTTCTGGCATGTGTGGATTTGCCAAGTAAGAGTTGAACAAACTGTGTATTCTTCTAAAAATCTCTCGAAAGGGTAAATCCTTATGTATAACCAATCTGGAAGTAGCTCTGGAAACTGAGGAGTTCCTGATGCCCTAGGTAACCCTTGCTCATGGAAACAGAAGCAAATCCAGGACTGACTGTGCAAATAGAGAATGATTTTGGTTTTAAGCTTCTGTGTTAAGAGATGCCATCAAAGATACTTCTAACTTTGCCTGAGCATTTATGGATTAAACCTGTTAATAAACAGGTTCAAACTGGTCCTGATAATTCCTGTTTGTAACCAAATTTTGCTTTGCTCTTAGGTATTTCTAGTGGGTTTATTTACTCTGGTGTTATGGTCCTTATGATTGGGTAGTCTTCATATACATGGTAAATAATATGCTGGATCATATACCTTTAATATTCTGGATCAACTAGAGGAAAGCAAACATATGACCTGCATTTAAAAAGTCACATCTGAGGATATCTTTTTTTCCCCCTCTTGCCTAAGAAATCATTTTCTTTGTAATTCAGTTTATCTAGCTAATACAAATAAAAATTACTCCTGCCCTAAGTTTATAGAATATTTTAGTCACTGTATTTTTAAAAGATGCTACTTTTCCACCAAGATTCTGTTTTTCACACCTCAGCATCTAATTTAAGAGTAGTGGAGTGTTAGGACTGGGATAAAGATGTTTTTCATGCTAAGAGGTAGAATCAGAAAACACCAGCACTACAAAGAGGTTAAAAGTATGTAGCTGAAAAGAAGACCATAAAATAGTTTAGTTTTAAAACAAACAGAAAATTTCCATGATCTTTCTGTGCTACCCTTCACCTCCTGCAGCCATTTGTCCTTGAGGAAAGTGGGTGCAAGGCACTACAAGATGCTCCTCGCTCAGCCTCATGAGCAATCTCCAAGCTGCAGAGGAGCAGGCAGTGTTTACACTGACAGTTTTCTCCTGGTAATGGAAGAGAAGCACTGGCCCCAAGCACTTGATTCTGAGCTCCTCACATCTCTGCTTAGCCGGGGTGGGAGGTTAATTTGGAGTCAACTGCGCCAAATACTCGAGTTTGCAACGCTTTCAGCTGCTAATGTGGACATCCTCTTGCAGGGACTCGGGTATTTGGAAAAGATTAAGTTGAAATGAGCTGGAGGTGCAGAACAAAGCGCTGACAGAAAAGCAGTAGTAGGTGTAAGGAAGAAATCCAAGTGTTGTCTGTACTCATCATCAACTCAAAAATAAAACACGAGCACAGAATTTCAGTTAATCCACTCTGCAAAACAATGCAATGGAAAGGTTAATAGGTGAACAGAAAACTGGCAAGATGGTCAATCTGCTCCTTCTTGACTGGATAGATGTTTTTTGGGATTGTGCCTGCAGAGATATTCTTCCCCTACGTGTACTGTGACCAGTTTTAGGATTGCTCTGTGTATGTGTGTGTATAACTCTTCCATTTCATTCTGTTTTGTACTACTTTACACCAACTGCAGCTCCTGAGGGTGAACTACAGCAGGATTTAAAAATGCAGATTGCCATTCTGCTTTGGCTCACATAATGCCCAGGTGTGTGCTTTGAGCATGGTTTTACTCCACTGCAAGTTAGTAGGTCTCCTAAGATAAATCATATGTTATTACTATGGTTTTTTATTAGGAATCTATTATTAGCATCCTTTTGGAAGACAAAATGCTGTGGTTTTGTTTATTAGTATGTTTGTGCAGGTGTGAGGGAGTGTAATATGTAGCTACTAAAAGCCCTCAACCAACCAAAAAAAAAAAAAGGTGATCTTTGCGTGCCATGAAGTAGAAATGAGGTGATGGATTACTTGCAGGCTACCCCAGAAATATGTTTGTGAGAATAAATGAAAGTATTCTGAAACAAAAGACTTGCAATTGCAAGTCAGACATGATTCCAAAATGCAAAGGAGGGAAGGAGCTTGCAGTGACTGTAGAGAGGTATCAAGTAAAGAAGGCCACAAACTAGGAGGGTAAAGGGCCATACAAACAGCCAGCAATAATAATTTGTGGGATAACATGAAGTTCTAAATCCTGGAGTTCTGCTAGCAATGATAAATTCAAGCATTCAATATTATTTTGATTATACTATGATTACATATTTATATTTATCTTCTTCCTAAAATTCCTCAAATTGCTGGGGAAGAAAAACCCAACAAAACAAAAAAAACAGAAACCTGGTGATCAGGAACCTGAAAATTAACTGAAAGTTCTGCTCGTTCACAGCACTAAGAGGGGTGTTGCATACCTGGAGGGATTGAAA
The DNA here is from genome assembly GCA_013397295.1 of Polioptila caerulea. NCBI lineage: Eukaryota > Metazoa > Chordata > Aves > Passeriformes > Certhiidae > Polioptila > Polioptila caerulea. The sequence continues at coordinate 47,962 of VYXF01004084.1, forward strand.
TTCCCCAAAAGAACAAACTTGGGTGGACATGAAATAAATTATCAAAGGACTTTGCAGTGCACTGGCCTGACCCGCTGAAATGGTTCAATTAGAGGCCAAGCCTGCCCAGCTCATGTTTAAAAAATTGGATTTGTGAGAACTTGGTGTTGCACATGACCAGTCCTTTCTCTGANGAAGTTCTGCAGCACTAAGAAGGGTGTAACAGCAATGGGGTGCTGCATACCTGCAGGGATTGAAATTCCCCAAAAGAANATCAAAATTATTTTGATTATTCTATTATTACATATTTATATTTATATTCTTCCTCAAATTGCTGGGGAAGAAAAACCCAACAAAACAAAAAAAGCAGAAACCTGGTGATCAGGAACCTGAAAATTAACTGGAAGTTCTGCAGCACTAAGAAGGGTGTAACAGCAATGGGGTGCTGCATACCTGCAGGGATTGAAATTCCCCAAAAGAACAAACTTGGGTGGACATGAAATAAATTATCAAAGGACTTTGCAGTGCACTGGCCTGACCCGCTGAAATGGTTCAATTAGAGGCCAAGCCTGCCCAGCTCATGTTTAAAAAATTGGATTTGTGAGAACTTGGTGTTGCACATGACCAGTCCTTTCTCTGACTGCAGAGTGAGGCTGTGCCAGGATGACAGTGGTTCCCCATGTCAACACTGCTCTGGCTCATCCACATGAGCGACAAAAATCATGATTCCTTTAATAATTTTAACAAGTTCTGTGTCTGTCCAGTTCTGGAGGAGACTGAATACACATCAGTCCAACACCTTCCTGCTTTAACTTGAGCCAGTGATGAACAGGTTAAGGCTCTTTCCAGCTTGTGGTAATTTTGTTCCAAAAGAAGCATCAGATGCCTGGTTCCTATTAGCTCTTAATACCTCTTTGGAATACAAGGGTTAACTTTTCTCAGCTGTACAATGGACTTCAGTTTAAGCAAGAATCAGCATGAGAGGTTTCAATAGTAAATTAGAACTTCATTCTGTACAGAGTTCAAATTTGGTATCAAAAGTGTAAAGATTTGCATGTTAATTTGGCTGTGAATTTCCACATAGGATGCTGGATATCCTTCATTTGAGACCATTGTCCTGTAGACTTTGATTTCATTTAAAGGGGATGGAAAAAAACCAAAATCCTTGAGAGGATAATCCAGGGAGCTCTGAAACCAGGGTTTGAGCTTGTCCCTGCAATGACTGTTGTGCAAAACTTTATGAAGAGAGCACTTTGTTAGGAGAATTGAGAAATTAAATTGATTTGTTCCTCGAACTCCCCCACAGAAACTGCTCAATTGATTTCAGAAGATGAACATAAGTCAAAATTCTGTGATCAAGTGTCTACTTACAGGTAAGAGCAAAACATTTGGGAAAATGTGAACCAAGTTCTGGAACTCTTAGCTTAGCTTTGTCTTCAGATACTGTGTTAAGAAACCAGGCAGGGCAGTGCTTTTGGAGCTAGTGCTGGGTGGGAAGGAAAGGTAAGTCAGCAGGATGATAAATAATGTGTTGGTCTCTGAGAGGAGAGGAGTTGTCGTGTTCCTGACACACTGTCAAGAAGATGTTTTACTGATTTGACTCCGTGTTGAAGAACACACAGCAGTTTCTTAGTAAGTGGTTTTATAGGGAATCTCACCCATGTTACAGTAAACAGAGCTCCAAGATAACATGTCTTTTATGCTTTTACGCTTTTTGGATGATAACTGTGAAAAATTACCTAGGGAAGGTTAGCAAACTGTACCTGTGGCCATTTTCTCATGACCCCTGAGTGATAAAGTTTACTGTCTTGGATCATGATGTGTTGTCAAATGACAGGTTTGCCTGTCTGGCCAACGAAAAGTAATTGAGGAGTGTTATGGTTTTACAATCCAGGTTTCACCAAATTTGTAGCTTTTTTGAGCTGTTAGACCTGAACAAAGTAGGTCAGTGTTGACAGAAAAAGGCTGGCTCTCACTTTTCTTCAGATTTTCACTATACTTTGTGTGCATCTCGTACCTGAAAGCTTCATATGGGAAGCATGGAGTTTTCTGGAGATATTGCTGTTGTAATTTCACTTACAGCTCGAGTTAGGATTTTTTGGTTGCAGTACAATATTTTGTTGGTTGTTGTTCTGAAATGTGTATCTGGAATCCCAGATCTGCATGAATTTGAAGAAGTAATTTGAGAGACTCCTGTAAGTGGGGAATTGGGGAATCCTACCAGCTGGAACTACTTAATAGTGGAAGCTTTGCTGACCTGAGGTTAGCTGTCCACAAGCCACTTATTTTTGTAGGTATGGGGCCAAGATATGGAGCAGCCAAAATGCTTCTATTTCTCACACTCGCCCCTTCAGTAGTGGTTTTATCTGTCACACCCACGTTGTGTCCTGATACATTACTAACTGGAAAAAAACCAAAACAAAAGCCCCCAAACAGATGTGTTTTGTGTGGTGATTGTTATTTTTTTTTTTAATATTCTTTGGTCTTGGGACAGAAGTATTCACATAAAGAGTTCCTTATGGCTGAGCTTTTCTGTAGCTGTTCAATACCTGCTGACTCTGACTATTTTTAGTCACTATAAACATTAAACATTACTATTTTTAGGCAGCTTCCTCAAGTACCTTCATCTGCATGAAATGTTTTATCTTGCCACTTGGAGTTTGTCTAAGTCAAATAATAAAAAAGCAAATTATAAACCCAGGATGCTTTATATCCATTATACTTCTCCAGGTAAGTTATATCCAGAAAGAGGAAGCATTAAAGAAAAAAGGTTGTTTTGGAAAATGTCTTTTTAACTCTTGTAGGGAAAGAGACTTCATGTGGGTATAATTTTGGTTTTGGTGCCACAGTTGTGATGTCCTATTTCAGGGGCACAACTTGGTAAATAGATTTCACTGTGACCTCAGAACAGCAAAAGCACTGGAAAACCTGAACTTCCATGTACTGGGGAAAACAGATCTGCATTTGTGCTACAGTAAGAAGACAGTTCATGATCCAGACATGAGGGGTGGAAAAAAGCTTTTCTTTGAGGTGTTGAATGAACTGGAGGACCCAAGATGAAAATGTGTTTTTCAGGTTACATATAGTGCAAGGGTGGTAGCACAGCTGAGATGAGACTGGTGCTCAGTACACACAAAACAGTAGAAAAGGTGTTAAGTGAGCTGGAAAAATTAGGAATGATGGAACCAGTACAGTGACCAAATGCTCTTCCTTTGCTTGAAGTGCCTGAACCCCTTGGTATGGGCTCTGTGTACATATTTTAAAGGTAAATGGAGCAATTAGGATAGCATAGGAATTATGAACCAGAATTCCAAACTAAACAAAGTGGTTAAATACACAAAAGAAATGAAAATATTGTTATATTTTAGCCCCAGTCTGCAGCTGACCACATACTAGATTGAAGCAGCTTTGTAAAGGAGAACACTTGTGGGAGAAAAGTATGTAATCAACAAAGTTTAAGCTTATACCTCATGATTGAATGTTTTGGTATGAAATAAATGAAAGGTAGAGTTTTTTGAGAAAATGTTTTTCTACGTTAGGGAAATACTTTTCTTTCTTTTTTTTTTTTTTTTCCTTCTTCTTAGATTTCATATTAAGAAAAGGTTTTTACAGGGTACTAAGGTACACTTTTTCCAGCCTGCAGTTATCATGGATTTTCTTAAATTAAAAAAACCCACAACCAAACAACAAAAAAATCCCAACTTGAAGCTACTCTGAGGAATTTGCTAGCTTATTATTTTGCCCTGAGGTGGGATCAATTTTACCTGTTATTCAAGACAGAAGTTTGTCTGGTTTCACTTTAAGACCATTATGATAAAGAGTGAGTCTTCCTGCTTTCCTCTGTTCATGTTTGATTATCTTTACATGGTATTTTGCCTTATCTGTGTAGAATAAATAGGGAGTTTGTGGCAGCAGCCTTTTGCACAGGGGAAGGCTGTTACATTGTCCCCTGAAATGGGCTTTGTTACACAAAACAAATCCTTAAGGGCAGTCAAGTATAGCACAGATAGAAAAATAAAATGTTGAAAAGACAAGGATGACACTCAAAGCCAAACCCAAATGCTAAGTGCAGAAACTCACCCTGTTTGCTTCTCAAATCTTTGCCTTTTGATGCAAGAGTTTTTCCTTCTAAATACCGCCTTGAAGGATAGAAATTGTTTTGTGGCTTTGCAATTCTGCCTCTGTATTTAAAGAGTTCAGTTTCTTCACAATGTGGGGAGTTTTTCCCAGTTGATAGCAAGTGGCTCTTTGCTGGGGTCTGCATTGGACAGGTACAATCCTACACTCTCTCCACTTCCACCTCGTGGAGGGGAGGGATTGGAGAAGTTGTTTCATGAGCTACTCTGTCAAAGAGCCTGAGAGACACCTTGCCTCCCCTAAGACTTCCACATCTGAATCTCATCTATCAAAGGCAAGTCTGATATTTTCTAGGATGCCACAATTTGTGGAAATGAATGAGCTTAATTAAGCTCATGGGAAGCTCTCACAAATGGCTAGAGATAAATATCAAATGGGGTCAATACACTGTCATGAGACTTTTGGCTTGTTACTGGATGTTCCCATCCCTTTGGGATGGCCTGGAGGGCAAGGACTTCTGAGAAGATTGGGGTCGGCCATGATTAAAGCTATATTTAGAAACTTTTTTAATTGCATAGACTTCAGGCACATTAGAGCTGGCTGCCTTTTTTTTTTTTTTTTTCCCT
>VYXF01004084.1:52673-76691 GCA_013397295.1 Polioptila caerulea
TTTTTTTCCTTTTTATGGAGCAGTTTTCTGTTAGAAAATGCAGTTTAGTGGAAATGGGAGTGTTCCATGGGACTGTGTCAATCTGCAGCTTTTGACAGAAAGGGAAAATTAACTCAATTTGTCAGTGCTTTAGTAATATGAGTGTGTCATTTGGACAATGTGTGCCTTATTGAACTATTTGACATGTTTCGTGTTGGAACTCAAAGCAGAATCCGAGGAATTGTACTCTCACCAAGATATCTATTTGCATATATAACCATTATCTTTTACACAATAATTTGTGGATGGTAGATCATACTAAAGTGGAACTTGTGGGCAGACACAAAACTTCTACTGAATATCACTGCCACAGAATGTTATTTATTATTTTATTTTAATAAAATTAAAAGTTGGTTCTAGATTAGATTCTAATAAAAATTTAGAAATGCTGGAATTTCTTGGAAAATAGAGGTTGTCCTCAGCTTGAGGAAGAGTTGGCAGGATAAAAAGAACAAATCTTGATATAAATTTACTCGATTGGTGATAAAGATATTTACCAGGTTTGTGAGTCTGGAATGAAAGCAGTGGTCTCAGATTTTTCTACAGGAAACATAAAACATTGGAAAGTACTCACTGAACATAAGGACTGAGCAACACAGTAAAAATCAGAGGTCTGGGAAAAACTACTGTAGGAACATAGATTATATCAAATAATTTGGAAAGCCAACCTCAGGGACAACCTGGCCTGCAGTTCCTGATGGATGGCTGGAAATCCAGAGCATTGAGACAAAAAGGAATAACGTAAGAAAAAGCAATATGAGCATTCCAGATGTACCCAAACATCTTTTATGTCGATAAACGTCACCAAGAAATTGCTTTTGAGCAAATCAAACTCTTGTACTTTGCAAGGGACTCGATCAGGCAAGTTGTAAAGGGACATGGGAAAAATGTTCATTGGGGTGATGGTGATGGGATCAGCTCCTGGATTTCTGTTGCAACTTGCTGGCTCCTACAGTGGGCGGATTGGCAACAAATTCATTTGCACTTCTTTGCTGGGGAGAGGAAGGTGTTTGCTGCCTGTCAATTTGGAGCTCACTTTAAAGGGTAGGTGAAGTGCTTAAGACTAAAAACCCAAGGATCAGTTCGTGGTTATAGTGTTAGAAGAGGAAAGTGGAAAACCAAAACACGGGGTCTGAGGGTATCTTGTAGTAATCTCAAGTTTTAGCGTGTGCTTGGCATTTCCCCTTTGGCGTTCATGACAACCAGCAAATCTCCTTGCTAGGGCTGTTTCTTGAGGAGAAAATCCGATTCTTGGTTGAATTGGGTGCCTGCTTTTGAGTTTGCACAGTGGGTTATAATTCTGTATGTTTGTGGTTTGCTTCTAGCAGTTTGGTGCAGGCAGTGTGCTGACATGATACACCTGGGCTGGTTCGGATCGCTAAAGGATCGCAGTGTCTGCACAGGTGAAGTGCAGAGATAACCTTGCAGAGTGGATGTTTCTGCCTTCAGCCTCTCAGAAACTCAGCTCCAATTGAGTTCCATATTTTGTAAACTTCCTATTGGAAGTGTTATTTTTAGCACTATGGCATATTTTTGTTTCCCTTTCTCAGCAGCATGACTGTGGTGCATTCATGGCTTGAGCACTTCAAGTAACTTGCCAGCACTGACTAATGCTATCAAGCATAGCTTGTGCCTCCAGAATCCCAACACAGTTTTCCTGTCCCTAGATGACACAGAACCATACTCTGGACCCACAAGTTAAAAATCTTAAGTGGTGCTGTTGATGAAGGAAAAATTTTTTGCATTGCATGAACATACAGGAGGGATTTTTTTTTCCTTGGTTTATTTTTAGCATTAAAAAACCACCAAAAAATAATATAATCCAACTTAATATCTGCTGCTGTGTCCCATCTTGGGGGATGAGTGTGTCATTCCATATGCTGTAGCTAAACATAAATGAACTGTTATTAATGATTGCCATAATGTTTTCTAGCAGTTAGCTGGCTGTGATTCTAGGAATTTTTTTCCACTGTGTTTTGAAGGGTTAGGTTATTTAAACTTACTATCAAATAGAATCAGATCAAAGTGAGCTAATTTTTCTTAAACACTAATCATTTTAAGGCTATTGAACTAAATATAGAGTCAGTTCATTAAATCATTAAAACAGCCTGCAATAATGCTCACAAAGTCATTATAGTGCTATTCCCCAGCCAGAGAGGTGGTGTTGCCTTAAGCACAGTTTAATCAAATTAGATGGTGGGTTATGTCCTGGGGTTTCTCCTATTGATATTCATTAAAAATACATGATTTATCACTAATCTCTGTAAGGTATATCCTACTCCTCCAAATGAATTTTGTAAATGTCAGGGGGAAGAAAACAGAATAGTTTATTGTTATAAGAATTTAAGTGTGGTATGATCACATTTACATTTGTATAATATGTAATTTAGTGATAGATGATAATTTTAATGCGCCTTTAAAATTTCTGTCCTTAGTTAAAAAGTTAACAAAAATGGAAAACCCTCAGGAGTAGCCACTTTATATTTTAGTGCTGTATAAGCATATGAATTAACTTTGGAACTAATTATTCTGTAGATCATCATATGGTTTCTCTTATAGATTGTCTATAAAAGTTCACTGTTGAATTTCGTGTACTCCTTTTGGCACCATTTCCCATTTTTTTTCCCTTTTATTTGGAACACTTCTGTTTTGTAAATCCTCTGTCCTCTCCTCTTCACTGTTAATTTTAAGGCTTGTCTTGTTTTAAAGAGTGAGGAAACATTGATGAGAAGACCACACGCAAACATTCCCCTCTGTGCTGTCCCCACTGCTCCTTTTGAGTGGAAATTTCTTCATTAATACAATGCTTTTAAATCTTCTGACACTCTAGAAAGGGGTAGATTGATTATGTCACCCAACACCCAAACTTGCAGCTGGTTAAGGGAGCTGTGAGGCTCTACTGTATTTCAGAGTAGGATGAAACACATTTGATCAGTGGTTATTTGGAATCAGTACAATCTTAATTCCTCAAGTTGGAATATGCCTGAATTATCCCAACTCTGAAGTGCCCTGTGAATTTCCATCATTTTTGTACTTTGATACCACTTGGAAGCCCAGCTGAATATCCCCAGTGATACCTCTTGCTCTGAGAATTTCTTGCTGTTGTGTTGTCACTCCTGTCCAGGGAAGAGCCACCTACTGAACTTGGTTATGGCTTCTGCAGTGCTTTCCCTAGGTCAGGGTTTTAAAAGAATTAAGATTTAATTTAATAGATTTAAGATTTCTGGGAGAAATGGATCAGTTCTCAGTGCCTTGAAAATCTTCTGTCTGAGCTCAGAGTTCACCCAGCACTGCTTAGCTCATGGTTTTGCTGTGTGGACAGTAGGAGACTATTGACTTGATTGTTGGGTATTAATCATGTTACCACAGAATTGCCACTTAATTGAGACTGGCTTGAATTAAAACATAAGTTGTTGTAATTACTGAGGTGGTGTTGTAATTACTGAGAAGTTCATATAACAACACTTGCAGTAGGAACTTCAGATGTGGTTTTAAAACTCTGTCCCTCTTGAATTTGTCAGCTGTGCCAAAAGCTATTGTCAATTACTCTGAGGTAGATCTGAACAGATTGCTGCTGTCATGGGCTCTGCTGTTGATTTACACAGGCATGTCTGAAAGAGGAGCTTGGTTCTGCACCTCTTAGAAATTGAAAAAAATTCTCCTAGGTAGATAATTACTCTGCTGGACACTCGAATACCTTTAGCTTTGGATTTGCTGGGCTGTAGCTAAATGTGATTGTGATTCTAGACCAGTTGAAGCCTCTCTAGTTGGTGCTGTTGAAGTTCCCTCCCTTGCCTCCTGTACACTGGCACCAGAGCTTGTCTCACGTGAAGGTAAGTAGGTTGGGAACCTCAACCTTCAGCAGAGCTTTCCTATTGGCATCCTAGGATGTCTTACTGTGAGATTGGACCAATGGCAGTTCTAGGTGCAAGGAGGGGGTCAGGGATGTACAACACAGTGAGGAGAAAGGCAGGCCAGGAGCAATGCTGAGAAAGGCTGGAAATGGCACAGAGCTAAACTCTGGGTTAAAGAACAGTAGTGCTTTTGTTCGTGATCTTATTTCCAACCATGTGTGGGGTTTTTGTTTGTCTGGGTTTTTTTCATACTGTTCAGTGAGTTTTCTGAAGATCAGAGCTTTTGTTCTACACTTTCCAGCTTTTCTGTTATAAAGGAAAGCTTGCAAACCTACCCTAAACATAATGAGGTTCCATTGACAAAGATTTGAGGGGCTCAAACAGAAAAGTTATACCCTCTTTTCTTAACTTGCTGCCCATGTCATGGTTTATAACCAAAGCACTGAAGTTTCTGGAGTGTGAGTTATGGTTGTTGGATTTTTTTCAATGAGCTGGGCTGGCAATGTGGAGTAGAGGAAGCAGCCTCAGAGGTAGCTGAGCAGCACAAAAGCCTTGTCTGGGTGCAGGGTGCAGCGTGTGAGGCACTGTCTGCACGCAACCCCAGTGGAGCTGCAGTGTGGGTCTGGCAATCAGCCCACGAGCCCTAATCCTGCAAATATACATCACACACTCCATTTTATACTCGTGACAAGCTCAGCCTAAATGAAATCCTATTAAATTGTGGGTCTAGTGCTAATTAAACATCTGCCTTTCAGTGATTTTTTTTTTTCTATTATTATTATTTTCGTGAGATTACGTTTAATGAATAGGTAAGTACTGATGTATAGGATTTGTTCTATCCATTTTTTTCCAAGGCAATACATGAAACATTTGTTGTTTTCCTGTGACAAGTCCCCATAATAAAGTACTGATGAATGACACCATCTACTTTACCTGGTTTTACTTTTGAAAACTTTTCAAAACCAAGTGTGAGGTACAGTAGGGCAGCTGGCTGTTATCCATAGGCTCTTCAGCTCCAAAGCCTTTAAGGTGAGATGTGAACAAGACTGTGCCTTAATTATTGGCAGCAACTAGCTTGGCTTTTCAAAGTAATAAATGGGGGTCCTTACAAAGTCTCTTCTTAAGTAGCTAAATGCATAATTCACCCGGGATATTGTTTTAAAATTCATTTCATCTTCAGTAATTTGATCAGAGAAAGAGTTGTATTGGTCATTTCTCTTGTGTAAGAACTGTGTCGCACCTAGGGGCAAGGAACATTTATTTTCATGATTAATACCTGTGAGTTTCATGGCCTAATGAGAAAGCCCTAGATGTATTTGAAATGAAATTGCCTTCTATTTTTTTTTTTGACCCTCTGTTCAGTTCACGTAAACACTTTGACTGCTGTCCTTCTCCTTGTGAGTCTGAAGATCTGTAACACCCACATAGCATTTGTTTGTATACGTAGTTGCAATATTAATGTAAAGGAGTTCCAAAACAAGTCATTTTAGGTGGACACCTGTATACATTTGTGTAACTTATTACATTTCTCAAAGATGAATAGCCCTGGAATTGTGAAAGTGAAAGTTAATGGAATATTTTGCCCTACTTTCCCTGGCACCCATCCAGCCTCACCAAGAAATCCAGTGCTGGGTTTTGTGTTGCTATGAAGTCTATCAGTCTCTTCTCTGCAACATCCTCTTTGTTGAAGTCCAGTCCAAAATATATATATGTACCAGGAAAAAACCCTACTTAGTATATTCCTACCTGCACTGTTTCCATCTCATGTAATAGCTTGGCTTGGAAGTATTTTGAAGGAATTTTAAACATCCCAGTCTTCCCTCTGCTCCAGTGTAAAAGCAGCATTAGTCCTTGATGATCTCACTGCAGTGTCATCTTTCCTTTCTCTAATGTCAACTCTTACTATAACTTGTCTGTATTCAATTTAAGATCTTTGGTGTGAAGGGTGTGTCTTAATTCCTCAAATCCTTTGTGCCCTGACAATGGCTTTGAATGAATGCTAAAACTTTCATACTTTATTTCCTAGTGTGTTTTTGCCCTTGTTTTCCTTTGGATCTCCTGCTCCTTCCAAATCACTCACTGAAAGTGCATCTTCTTCTGTAAAGACCCAAAGAAATTAAAGGAGTGCCTTGGAGTGTGCTGGGAAAGAAGGACATGGAGCCCTCATGATAGGAAGGAAAATACTGAAAAGATAGGCTCACCTGTTGGAGCTACTGGTGTCATTAAATACCCACAGTGTCCAGAAGCTTACATGGGTAGCCAGAACTCCACAGTGTAAGGCAATTAAAATGACTGATGCCTTAATAAAAAGGCAGCGTGTCGTTGATATTTTGGCTCTTTGGTGTTGTATTGGCATGATTCAAATGCTGCATTTTGTTTCTGTCTTGACGTCCACCACCACAGAAGTTAAGTCCAAAAATAGGAAGCGATTGTGCCAGTTGAGGAGGGGTGCCCTGAGAAAGGCTTGGAGTAGCTGGCTGTGGCCCACCTCATTCAAGTCACCTGGGCATGAATGTGATGGTCTGCTCACAACACTGGGGATGCCCAGCTGCTGATCTGTTTTGTGCCAGCACATGCAGGAACACAGCTCTGAGAAGGGCAAGAGCCAGTTCCAAATCTGCTGGTCAGAGCACTGGTAAGCAGTCTGTAGAAAGAGCTGAGCTAACTTGGAGTATGTAGCCATCAGAAGGTGACCTGGGTTAGCTCCTCAGCTGGCAGGCACTGGGTGAGAAGCAGCATGTGACAATGCAGTGCTGCTTTCACCCCAGATAGTGGCATCTTTGGACTGAGGTGTGGCCACTGCCATTAACTCTGAGATGTTGAGCTTTGTTTAATAAAGCAAATGTTGCATTAAAACATAATTGAGCTAAATCAATAGCTGTGCTGCTCTGAATGCAGTGCTGGTGGAGACAGTGCCCCTGGTTTTCATTTGAGATGCTGCTGTTAAAATTAATTTCAAGGATTAATCCTTCCCTGTGCAGGAGATGAAGCACATTAAAGACTTTGGTTGTTAATACTTATTGTGTCCTAAAAAAAGGACAGAGAACTGAGAGAAGCAGAAGCTTTATTTTACCAGAGAAGAGGAAGTAATTCTTGGAGGTTCTCTGAGGACTTTTGCCATTAGGTCAAGATCCAAGACTGGAAGCTCAGGGTGCAGGGTGGAGTTCCCCTGTTGTCTCAGTGGATGAAACCACCTTCTTGTGACCTGTCATGTAAGCATGGCCTGTTAGTCACTCTTTCCCCTGAAAACAGTTCCTGCGAATAGAATAAAACATTCTTTCACGTTGGTACAAAAAAATATAAGTATTTAACAAATTTAAATAGACTTTAGTCAACAACTTGTATGGTAGATTTACCATCCACCCCCTAAAACAAAGACTGATGTTTCCATTAATTACACGACGATTACTTTCCAGCAGGATAAATCAGCCCCTGCTGAGCTCCAGGCTGCCACAGCTAGTCTGGTACTTATGCCTGAATTCAATACTTTAAAGCTGGCTTCAATATTTCTTTCACAAGTAGTACCTGTCTGAAGGCTCCCAGACATAACCACAGACACCTGTAATGTCAGTAGAATCCCTGCCTTCTGGGCAAGTCTGAATCACTTCCTTTGTATTTATCAGAGATAAAAAGTAAACATGCTTATGGAACTTATCGTGTTTCCGTCCTGCCTGTAACATCACGTGTGTGCACATCTGAATGCACAAACCCAAAACGTGAGCTCAGCTTGGAAAGCATCTGCATGTTTGATTGGTAAATCAGATATTCCCCTATGAATTTGACATTGGCCTGACTTCATTCTCCAGGGGATTTTGAAAGAGTGTCCAGATGCTGTGAGCCTATTGGCTCATGGTGGTTTTCTCACTAATTTCCATGTTCTCATGTGCTTATGATATGTATGGTGTGTGTGAACATTTGTGCTGTTTCAGTGAGAGAGATGCAACCATAGTCATGTTACATAAATAAGAATTTATCTGTTCAAAGCACTACTCAGGAGTACATGATTTGGCAAGGGAAAGAATTTGTTAGTAAGTGGTGTCTGGTTTTAGTTCTGGCTGCTATCTTTTCAGACTGGACAGGTTTTGGCTGTTGCACATTTTTGGTCCCCTCTCTTTCATCCATTGTTCTTTCTACCACTAGTCTCTCACTGCTCTCAGTGCCTTCCCAGATGTTCCCCAATGACTCACCTGTCATTGCTGCTCATAACTTGCCAGTTTGGTTTGACCTTTTGATGTGTGGTGGAGCTGAATTCTCTTTTCTTGGTATCTGAAAATGTATTTTCTGAAGCTGCATAGTTTGGGACACAGTATATACAGAAGTGTTTTTATGATTATTATTGTGGTAATGAAAGACATGTTGAGTTCTCAGCAGTCAAAAGTCTCTTAGAGTAATGAGGCCAGTAGGTTCATTCCTGTTTTACCTCAGGGTCTCTTAGGAGCCTTCTCAGCTCCTTTTTTTGTTGCTTGCACTTCCTCATGTGTCTCATCTTTACTCATCATGATGTTGATATCACTTGACATGCCTGGCCAGCATACAGCATCTGTTATTTTCCAACTCAGGCCACTACCCTAGAAGTGTAGAAAGAAGGATTCCTTCTTTCTAATGATCTGTGCTTCATGATTTGATTGTTTTATATATGACTTCATGCCTGCTCAATTCACATTCTGACTTGTTGTCTTTTTGAGTAGCCATCCTGAGAGAAAGATGGCTGGGAACACTTATGAAACTCGGTTTGGGTGGATGCATTTTCTGACATCAGTGCAGTGCTGTGTAGCTCATTGGGATGGAGCCCACATTCTGCTTCACTGAACACCCCTTTTCATGTGGCAGCACCCTGAGGTTGGTGTCCTTGTTCACCTGTTGTTGTGAAGGCTGAGCTTCATTGAATTAACAGTGTCTGTATTGCAGTTTTGTCTCTTGTTCCTACCAGTAGTTTGTCTGCATCTGAAGGGCTCAAAAGATGGTGTCAACAAGCCCTAATAACCTCTGAGCCCAGCTGCATTTTTAGCAGTGGTATCTTCTGAATTGCTTTTCAGATTCAGCTTTTAGCTCATGCAATGAGAGCAAGGATGGGCTGTGTGTAGTTCTGTAGCTGTGTCCAGCTTCAATGTGTGTAGCTTTTCCTCATATTTGTGCTTTCTAGCAAACACCTAAAGATACAGCTGTGCTCTGCCACCTCTTCTGCCATCCTGTCTCCCGTGCCCATACCCCAGAACAGTTTTCATTCTGAGTCTCAGAAATCCTGCTGGTTGTTTTTGCTGAGGACATTAATATTCCTTTGTGACAGGCTGGTTCCCACATGGCACTCCTTGGCATCTGCTGGTGCCCACTGTGCTGTGAGGTAACTGTTGTCCTTCCACAATACCTTGAGCCTGTGTCTTTGGCAATGAACACTGAGGCTGCTCTGGCCCAGTTGGGTAGTGTTTCCTGATGAGTGTTTTTTCAATGGCTTTGCACAACTTCTGTGTCTATGCAGAAGTGCTGTTACCTGGCTCTAGGAATTGGGTACAAAGGCCAGGAGGACCCAAAACTGTTACCTGCCTTTTCAGTAGCTTCATGCTGCTTATCCATCTTGTGGGTTCTGTGGCTTTAGCAGTGATGCCTTCAGCATTTATTTTATTGCTTCCATAATTTTTCTTTCATGTGAGGGGTGCTTGGTGAAGCAGATGTTCTACTGGCTAGGCTGTTCTACTTTCCAAGTGTAACGTGCCTGGGAAACATCAACTGCTTCAGAAACATTTTGGTAATACCTGAGAGATGTCAGTCCTTTGAGCTGGGGCTTTGTCTGTGTGCATGTGTATGGCTGGTGATGTCTTTGGAGATGCTTGTGTTCTGCTTATACTTGCAAAAACATGGCTGATTTGCTCCCTAAACTTTTTAGGGACCCAAACTTTGATCTCTACAGGCCCTTACTGTTGGCCTTACTTATGCAAAGTGGAATTAGGACTTCAGAGGAGAGGCTGAGGTACTTAAGGTGTCACCTGAAGTATGAGGGAATGAAGTCTGTGTATCTGTTCAAACTGAGCCGAGGAGGAATCTGAATTTCCTGCTTGAACCAGCTGATTACTCCAGGGACTGTCCCTCTCTACTTGTTTCCTTTCTTGAGGAAATGCATGTGAATGCTGCATTGCTCTGATTGCTGGAAGGAAACTCTTGCTGGATGCTACTGATTGTGGGAAAGACGGGCAGGATGCTGAAATGCCACCAATGCCTTTACATTTAATGTCTGATCAGTTCTGGAGCCTTCACTATTGAGTACTGCCTCTGTGCCTGTGGAACAGCTTGTATCCAGGCAGTTCCATGCCTCAGGCTGAGCATTTCAAAATTGGGCAGCTTCGAAGAATCTGTAAGAGGATAAACTCCTCCCATAGTGAGTGTGGTTGCATTCATGGCTTCAGGTAAAACAATGGCTTCTGTGCTAGGACGTTTTCATCCAGGTGTTCTTTCTCCTCAGTCTACTTGCAGGTTAAATGCTATGATTGTTGTACTGCTGGGTCTTTTCAATTTTGCTTTTGTGTGTGCAGCATTGTTTTCTTTCGTTTGTGTAATGCTGTGGAAGTGCTTGTAGCTCAGTGCTGTCACTGATGACCTACAAGCAATTTGGTGTTCTTTTTTTGTGCATTGTTGTTATCCTTGGCTGCTAAACAATTTCAGGCTTTACCTACCACTTGACATTGCCTGGTTTGCATCACACTTAGATCACATGCGTCCAAAAGTTAAAAGCAATTGTTTTAAGAGTATTGGAAATATTGCAAGGTCTCCAAAGGTAGAAAAAGCCGGAGTTAAAGCTGCTTGGAGAACTTAGCTGGACTTGGTCATGTAAAAGGATGAAAGAACCTGAAGTTTTGAAACATGCTCTGCTTCCCCAGTTCACAAATAAAAGAGGAATCTGATAGTGGAGGTAGAACGGTGTGTGGGCATGCCATTAAAGACTGTTGGAGTGCCCCAAAGGGCCCAGCTCAAGGAATTACTGGTAATCTTCATCTTAGGGCTTCTTAACCTTTTGAAGCCTTAAGCTGGCAAACTAAAAGATTAAACTCGTGGAGGTTTTGGTGAATAATTCCCCATGTTTGGGAGACAACAGAAGCTCTTTAGGCTTGCCCTATGGATATCACTCTTTGCATTAATGGAATAATGGAAAGCTGCAGCAAATTGCCTGATGGTCTGGAAACAGGGTGGGATGCGCTGCTTGCAAGAGTATTATAAGTATTTTCTAATGGTACAGACAAGAATTTAAAGGTATTGAAACCAGTTCTAAAGTCCAGATGCAAAGAGTGTGAATACTCCCATCCCCACACAAAGAAAGGGTGCTGACAAGAGGTGCAGGATACAGTGATTGTTCCCTTTGGAAGCAGTGATGAGTGTGTGTCAGCAGCCTCTTCCAAAACTAGGGAGTCTTCTGTTCAAGTGTTTACCTACCAGATTTCTGTTCTCCAGTGAGAATACTGAAAAGATCAGCTCTGTGGATTTTAATCTGCGCTTGAGATCTCTCAAGCCACTGGTTAAAAGATGAAGACAATTGGTTTGCAACTTGAATTCAATTATGTTTCTTTTATGTAGATACAGTGGATTCAGTATGTCATATCAGTATGACAAAAAAGGAAAGTGAATTATCCTGGGCCCTGAAACTATTGTTGGGGAAGGAAAAGATTTGTAGATGTTAGTTAACATACTTTGACAACTATTTGCCAAAGCCATTCATTACATCTGCCTCTGCATTAGAAAGGGCACAATATTTCATTTTCCATTTCCTTTCACAAATAGAAAATTAATTGCACAGACTTGCAGAAAGTGCAGATATAACTCGTTATGTATTGTTAAGGCTGTCTGTGATAAATTTATCAAGCTTAGACAAAAAGTACTCTGAAATCACAATGGATCTATCTTAATTAACGTTCTTTAAGTGACAGTTACACCTGTTTGGAAATGGGAGGTAAAAGACAAGTTTTCCAGAAGCACAGTAACATAGTGGGCTCTGGTTATAGAAGAAGCTGGAAAATATGAACTATACTTTGATTTGAGCTCTGGTACTGCCTTTCATGAAGCAAATTCAAAGTCCTGCTTTGCAAATTAATAATTCCGGTGTATCTGTAAAAAAAAAAAAAAAAATCACAACCAAACTCAGCTGTTATGACCATGCAATAATGATAATCTTGCTGTTCCTAGTGATGTAACTGAGCAGTTATATGGGGTGAAGGTGAACCTGTTAAAGTCCATCTGTAAAATGCAGTTATGACATATGCTGTTTATAGAACTCTCCAGCCATAAAGCTATCCTACTGTTATCCATTCTTGGTTATATTGCTGATACAGCTTATCTCTGCTGGTGCCACTGGAGTGGTGCTGTGGAGACTGCCCTTAATGACAGCAGAGACCAGAGGGTGATCAGAGATGGTGTCACAGTTTACAGAAAGAAGCAGCAAACAGGAGGAGGTCAGGGACACCAGGACGTGTTACTGCCATGTGCTGAGTTGCCTTAGCAAAGAAATCCCACAAGATGGAAAGATAGGGGAGAACATGGGAAGTTTTCTGCTTTTGGCTGAAATAAGACAGACTTGCTGATGGATTTCTGAGCACTGAGAAGAGTTTTCAACAGGCTGATATTTCACTCTGGTTTCCTCTGGGTTGAGGTTACATCCTGGCTATAGATTCCATGGGGGAAGAGCATGGGACTGGCAGCCAGAGGCTCTTGGGCTGAAGCCTTACAAGGGTGAAGGGGGAGTGTGGTGAGCACCAGGGTCTTTATTACTGTCAATTTACAGTAAAACACTTGTAGTTAAGACAGCCTTAAAATGTATTTTAAAGTTCTACAGTTGATAGATTGTGATTTGGGAGTTATCCTGTTATCTGCAGTTTGGTTTTGCAGATCATCTGCTCTCAGGGCTTTCCTTACAGGCCTCACTTTCAGCTGGTGGGTTATAAACAGTCTGAAACTTCTGCTTTTCCCAGGTACTTTTCTGACACCATCCTCTGACCTACATTTCACCCCTTCCTGCACTCCTTTCCCCCACTCTGAATTTTTGGAGTGCTGAGATCAGCTCTTTATTTTTACCAGTAGTTTTTATGTTTCAATTCTAACAACAGAAAACAGAACTTAGTTTAATGCAGTGTCTTTCTATTTTTCTTGTTGTGTTTACCAAGAAACTCAAACTTTGAAATAAAAAAACAACCTGCAGAAGTCAGTATCACCCTATTTCCTTAGTTGCTTCAGACAGTTCTAGAGTTCCTTGAGTTTTTCTGCTCAGCTATGCAGATGTGAAACATTCCTCCCTCAGTCTGAGCATGTACAGACCTCTCAGTAGCAGAGCACGATGGAATTTGTGTGATGCACATACCTCATTCCAGTCACAAGTGTCATTAACAGCAAAACTATGTTACAATTTTCACCAAACAAGCCTCAAACTCAGACTTCAAAATGTAGGTATTTTTGATTTGTTTTCCAGAAATGTTGATTGTTTTTACTTGGCTTCTGAGATTATCAAGGGTTTAGTAATGCAGGGATCTGCCTAAATAAGTGAATTAAAAGGAGTCTGGTGGAGAAGATCTAGTTGTGGGTTTTTGTTTTGATCTGTAGGTTAGTGTGTGCAGGTCAAACAACCCTCCAGTCCACAAGGGCACCATTGCTGATGTTGGTGGAAGGAGTTTGCAGAGACATCTCAGTGCACTTGCTGTTTTAGTGATGGACCCATTTCCTCTCTGTTTAGAGCCTCATTACAGCCCCCTTCTGTAGCAAAATACACAGTGGTGCTAAAAGGGCACATTTCCCTTCCTTCCTTCTGTTTCTTTCCCTGCTGCAGCTCCAAATGTACTCTTTGCTATTCACCACTGTCCCATTTTATCAGTTACAATGCTGTCAGCAGAACAGCTGATGCTGACCTCCTACATGCCACTGTTATGCTTTAGCACCAACATCCCAAGGTAGGTGACAGAGTTTTCATTTCTTGGCTGCTATTTGAAATTCTAACTTGGGTAGGTTTTACTGCCTTGGTTAAAACTCTGAGCATGAACTGAAGATTGTCTTTCACAGACAAACAAGGGAAAAAAGTTCTGACACCATAGAATTGGAATATGCTGTTCAGGCTTACAAAATATTCCAGGCAGGAATATTTATGGAGCTCCTGTCTGTGAATTTAGCACATCAGCTGTGTGTGGACTTAGATTTATGATGTCTCAGCCTTTTGATTCTCTTGCACTTTTCACTGGTGGTCATCACTGCTTTTTTCATCTTACTGATAGAAGACCTTGAGGTTTAGTCACATGTGACTTTTACCTCTGCCAGTGCCATTCCTAGATTGGATTAGAGATTAGATTTGTCTTCATCATCCTTCTCCTGGCTCCATGTATTTGAGTCTACTGACCTCCAGTCTCTTTCGGATCAAGCTACTGTGTTCAGCAAAGTCAAACCTGAGTCTGATTCTGTAATCTGAAAAGCTTCTCCCTTTCAGTCAATAATTACCCAGAATTTTTGGGGATTTACAGCCCTGTCTATTCTAAGATCTCAACCCATTCCCTGACTGTGATTTAGAAGATGGTGGAAGGTGAATAGAAAAAGGGGGCATCTGTGAGGACTTGAATGTTTTTCATTTGCTTTCAGAGCTGCTTCCCATGAAGAACTTCTAAATCAACTTCCAAAATCTTTGGCATAAACTTTTGCTTACATCCAAGAAATAAGTTTTCTATGTCAGTTGCATTAGGATAAATCTGAATACTCATTTCTGGTGTCCAGCTTTGAAAACCTTGATTCTTCTCAAATAATATTTAGAGAACAGAATAACGAGTAGTATGTGTCTCTGACTTTTGTTGCTTGGATTTGCAGATGAAGAATATGGGTTTGGATCGTAGGTTTAAGATGCAAGGCTAGGTTTATTAATAGGATTTGTATGTATCATACAAGGTTACGAGCTTACGAGCCTTGGTTTGGTACAGCACACAAAACATCCTGATAACCTTAAGCAACAGACTGATTTCGATTAGATCCTTGTCAGGGTTCCACCAATCAATTTAAGAAGCAACAAACAGCATGTAACTTCTGTGACACAGATTTCACAACGTGAATATTTCATATTTAATGTTATGAGGACTTTAAGAGGTAGAACAGTGCACAAATACTCTATGGCCTCTTCCCTGTGCATGAACTATTCGGTATTTCCAGTGAACTTCTATTGAACTGGACCATAGAAGTTTACCTTAAACTGAAGAAGATACCAAAATTGTATTTGAAGTTGTAATTCAAAAAGAATAGTAAATGCTAATTACCTACAGCCTAGAATAAGCTGTTAAAGTAAGATTTTGTGATTTCTATTAGTTAGCTCATCTCAAAGGCTGGTGGGCATGCATAAATGGGAGAGCCCTTAGAAGTTTAAATTATTCCGATTAAAAGTCACACTACATTTAAAGATATAATGTGGGGATAGAAACGTTGGTGAAAGAGTGCTCTGTTTGCACATTGTCCATCTTTATTCCTTCACAGGAGCAGTTGAAAAGGATTCATGTCCCTCAGTAATGCAGGGCCACGGTGAGATGCCCTCTTTGGGCTCCTTCTCTGCAGGCCCCAGGCAATAATGCCCCAGCTGCTGATCAACACTAGCACCAACAGTCTCTCTTCTGTGTCAAGCAGAAGTACCAGTCTAGTTCAACCAGTTCAAAGAGCTGGTTTGAACTCACCGAGCTGATTTTGTCTGTCATGTGTTAGGAAGGGAACATCTGAGCTCCTCTGCGGGCAGAGGAGTGGATGAGGAGAAGAGTTCACAGAAGCACTGTCCTCACTCGGACTGTGCAGAATCTGTGAATGGCCCAGTTGTCTTCACAGGTCTTTTGTGCTGCAGTTAAGGCACTGCCTGTTGTGTGTGGACAGGGCTGAATGCAGAGGAGTGGATCTGCATCAGTCACAGCCACATCAGTAGGGAAAGAGAGATTGCTGTGTGGGGCAGTCACACTGTAAAGAAAAAAGGGAGAACTCACTTGCTCTCCCTGCAAAGCCATCCCTTCCTTCCCGGCCCCTGCCATTATCTGCTCCAAGCTGTTTTTCCACTAGGTTATCTGCAGAGTGGTTCTACAAAGAGCATTGAGAAACAAGCCAGTACAGAAGCAGTAGAAGGACTAGGAAATTTCTTTCTGATGTCCTGGTATGTTCCAAGTCAGCTTGATATGAGGTACACAGAGGTGGCCACCAAACTATGTGTCTTTACTATGAGTGAGGAGATAAGATTTCTCCAAGGCTTTTTCCTTCTCAAGACAAGGAGTGTGCAAGAAGCTCCTGGCTTTGGAGTTTACCAGTTCATCACAAACTGCTTCCCTCTGGAGATGACCAGAATGGAGGGGGAGATCAATGAAAATTTATTTATCCCAAGGGACAGGCCAAGCTCCCTCAGTTTCACAATCCATCATGACTCACCCAACCATGTTTGCTTTTTTCCCTTTGATAGAATTGATGTATTTTACACTGAGCTGTATTATGAACAGAGTTCAAAGCAACTGCGTGTGATGGGATTGATTCTTTGTAAATGAACTATTTTCTGTTCCAGGGTTCGAGCTCAGAATGTCATAGTTACTTTTTCATTTTGGAAGGACTACCTCTTTTCTCAGGCAGGAAACAAAAGCTTATGGTACAGAGCATTTCTTGGAACCTTGACTCTATAAATAGCTGTTCTGTAGAGCACCCAAAATACACCAAAATACCAGATCTAGAATGAGCCATGGAGGAAGTTTATGCAGCTACTTACTAATTTGACCCTTGCATCAGTGCTCAATGTGCTGCTCTCCTCTGCAGTGTGTCAGTGGAGAATCCCCATAATTGCAAGTGTGGTATGGCTGCACATTCTTAACATCGCTGTGTTCACAGCAGGACTGGGTTCAGAGAGGAGTTGGAACATTTCTAGGTATGTTCCTCTGCTGAACCTCTAGCAAAAGGTGGAGTAAGGCCTAGTGTGGATATGCTGGACTGAGGAAAATGTTAAATATGTATCCATATCAACATCCAGCAGCTGTCAGGATAAAGGAAGTTGTGTGCCAGTTGGTGCATGCAGCAGCATCCTGTTGTGGAGAAAAATGCTGACCACACTTCACCTTTTGAGGCAGCTGTCTTCAGGGATTTTCTATCAGAATACATCTTCAAAATGCTCCTTGTCTTCCAGCCTCCTCTAAAGTCTTTGTCTTCAGGTCAGTTATTCTTCACAAGGTTCTCCAAATTTTAGTAAAAACCCAGGGGATACTTGGCAATCCACTGGAACTGAGGAAAGCTGAAATCATGACTTGGCAATCTATTTTTGATAAGCTGACTTTCAGGATTTATTCATTCCTACTGCATGTGTCTGCAACTCAATCCAGTAGGCATAAATGACACATAAGCAATGGAGTAAAGGTTACACCTGAAGTGAATTTTTCTTTTTATTTCTTCTTTTAAAAATAGTTTCTGTAGCGGACTTTCAAAATCACTTGTACCTTTGTGGGATCATCTCAGATGTCTTTGGTATCCAGGTGTATCTTTCTTGAAAAGTTTAATTTTTCAGACCATAAATACTTAGTGCAGTTTTGTTTCTCAGCTCTGAAACATTAAACCTTCAGAATCACCTGCCACTGTGTCCAGTTGCTCTTTGTTTCACCTGCAGTTAATAAACTTTGTAATATGGACTGATTGTACCTAAACAGTCGATAACATTTTCATTATCAGCTTCGTTATCAGTTTCTCACAGATGTCACCAAAGCAGTGAGTCCTGTATTATGTTGTGGAGGAAGAACAGGGCCTTCAGAATCGGTTTATGGAGGGGGCAAAGGTCAGAGGGGACCCTTGGACATGTGGAGTTTTCTGAGTGTGAGGCTGATGATGGTTTAGTAGCAGGGCTGGGGTTGCTGGGGCTGAACAGCAGGAAATGAGGATGAATAAGCAGAGAGGAGAAGCTGGAAGCTCAGAACAAGGCACCTGAAGATGATGTGAGGAGGATGTTAGAGGAATTCAAAGCACAAGAGTGAAATGGCTGGGGTAAAAGCCCAGGCCAAAGGAACATTACCTTCATAATCTGCATGGGGAGGAAGGGATCAAGAAGTTCCTAAAGGGAGAAGGTGGGCAGAGAGAAGGTTTATTGTGACCTGTTGCTTGGAAATAGATGATGCATGTTTTATTCTCTGAAACCAATTACTTTAGAAGAGCATAAAAGAATGGGAGTCACTTGACTAAATGGAGACACCTATGTGTAGGTATTGATACCTCAGCTTACAATTTAAATTCTCTGTATTATCTAAATCTCTGTAAATGGGAGAGAAAAATATTCATAAATGGGTTGGGTTCCTGAGGGCAGGGCCTTTACAGAACCCTGACTTGCTCTGCAGTGTTTTGAGTTTCTCTTCATTCTGCAGGTTCTGTCACCCAAAAGGCCCTGTAAATTGCTGGTCAATTTATGATGCCAAGTTGTTTTTTGGGGTTTTTTTTGGCAGTGCTTAAAGGTAAGCTGAGTTCAAAGGTTACCCAGCACTCTTAAATAGATGGCCGTTTAGACACAAATTCACTAGAAGCCTGCAATGTACCTGAAATTAGAAAGCAAGTGTCTCCAGCTGATAAAACTGAAACCAGAGGAGCACAACACTATGGTGACTGTAATAATATGACTGTATTGTGTAATAACTATAATAGTGATGGTATCTGCAAGTATAACCTTTAATTACTCTGCCTGTTTCTGCAAACTCTTTAGGAAGGAAAAATAACACCTATTTGACACATGTTGTGAAAATTAAATTTCCCAATAGACAAGAGTGTAGGAATGTCTCTCCAATGTCAAACCAAACTCCCTTCTAACACAATGTTTTTGTCTCTGACAGTGACCAATAGTAGGTGCATAAGGGAGAAAAGATAAAATGTGACAGGTAGACTGTGACACTGGCTGGGTTATAATTTCCTACTTTCAGCAGTTTACAGATTGGGAATTTTCTGAGTCAGAGCTTGCTTTCAAAGCATCTTGTGTTATAGCCCAGCATAGTGCTTTCCCTCATTTATGCATTTATTTGCTTTGATTGGCACTGGGTCTTCTTGTCCAGCTCAGTGTCACACGTGGTGCATTCCAGTTGATTTAGGAGCCTAAAACCCATTTTCACAAGGGATATATGAAACCAGGTCTGCTGAGAGTCACTGACTATTCCCCTTACTGGGAGTTTTCTGGAGTGATTTTTGGGAAAATGTTGGAATCTGTGCAGGGTTTTGGGAATGAAGGAAGTTAATCAGTTAAATGCTATTTTGTGTTTGAAGAAGAAAGGGAAAAAAAGGACAATAGAAATGGGGTATGTTTAAGTTGGAGTCATCCAGCATTAGAAAATTTTACATGTGACATGAGAGAAATCTCATTGCCACTGGTATAGGTATCTGAAATAATTGTATATTGGAGTGCTCTAGACCTCCTTTTAGATGAGGTATAAGCAAATAGAAAACTGTATCATCTATGGCTGGTACCTATAACCACAGAACAGTAAAAGATTTATTTATCAGCCAAAACTCTGTCTTGCTGTCTCTGCCTCTGTTGTAGGCACAAATATTAGTTTCTTTATGCTGTGGGTGGTTCTTGTCAAAGGCAATGGAGGAAGAGGGTCATGCCTGTTGCCCCCTTTTTTGTACTGACTTCTCTCCTAACACTTGCTAAAAGTAGCACTGAAATCAGTCCAGGTCCCTTAACTTCTCCCGAGGGAGAATGGGGAGAGAGGTGAAAGTGTCTCCTACAAATACATAATTTTCTTTTCACTTCATTGTTCCCTGTCTGTGTGACTTGGCGGGTGAGTGGGAATGGTGTGCAAATCGATGGCGAGGCAATCAATGACACGGCAGCTGGCCAGAGCTGAACGCCGATGCGCTGATCGCCTCCAAATCAATTCACACGCTGCTCTTGCTCAGGTTACCTGCCACTTCAGCACGGAGGGATGGATGGGGAGCCGAGGAGAAAATGGCACAAAAAGTATTCTGGGACCTTTCTGAATAGACCACTTACGTGCAACCCTTCCTCCCTCACGCGCGCATTTATGTTGGATGTAAGGATATGATAAGGTCACGATGCAGTGCCTTGTTTGAAACTCAGGCGTTGCTCAAAGGGAGCAGAGTGGGGCCCTGGAGAATGCCAGGGAAATTGTGTGGAAGAGATGGAGCAGTCCTGTGCCTTCTTTGCTGTTTTCCTTTTGCCTGTTTTCCGAACTAGCTGAGCATTGCTGTTCGGATGTGCACAAGCTTAAATAATCCTGTGGAGTGTTGTGCCACGAGGAGCTGTGGCTCCTAATTTCTAAACACTCCTCAAGGTGAGCGGCTTTTGTTTTGCTTTAATAAGCCAGGAGTTGTGCATGTCGAAAGTGCCTATTGTACAAAGATCTCAATTTACTTGGCAAACTTCCATGCATTAAGTCTCCCTGCTTTGCTGTCAAGGAGTGAGGTATTGTTATCTCCATTAAGAGCAAGTGAGCCAGGAATAAATGCCTGGTCTCTTCGTATTGCTGCTGCTTCCTTTAATTTTGCTTTCTTCTCCTAGATACTAGTCCTTAATTTAGAGTGTAGATTGTTGAGACTAGAGATGGTTCTGGCCCCTACAGAAGAGGGATGGCACGTCATCCCCATGCAAACACGAGGACATCTCCCTTTTGCTCCTGCAAGTGGCTGGCTGTGACCCAATTCAGTGTGGTCCTTAGGGATTCTCTTGTCTGTGCCACAGTTGCCATGGTCCCTAGGAAAGCAGTCAGCAAATAATTTAGAGGTAGGACCACCCAGCAGCCTCTTCTTCCCACCAGCCACTGACATGAGACCTTGGCAAAAGACTCAGTCTTGGGTGGAAACGTGGATCCACATGCAGAGGATAATCCTGCAGGGAACCCTGTCCTACACAAGGGTAGCCATGGATTGGGTCCTATGGCTTCATACATGGAACATGTCGCTTGGGGAGGAGGAAATAAATGCAGTTGGCTGAGTGAATTGCTGTAAATAATGCTGAAAGGCAGTGGCAGATCTGTGGAAAGACTTGAATATTATGTGCTCCCGCCCACACTGCTTGCAATAACACCCGTGCTGGATGACTGAATAGATTCAGAGATTATTGCTCTGGGTGTCCCCTGATTGTTTAGGGTACCACAAGACCTGACGTGGCACAGGAGCTGCGTTCCCCTTGGAACCGAAGGTAGGAACATCATGCACAGGACAGGTACAGCCATGTCAATAAGGAAGAACTGGCATTAATTTATTTTGTTTATTGCCCATTAATTTTAAGGAGTGCTGATACACTTGTCTGTTTTCAATAGTCCAATTGCTGCTATTCGGAACAGGAAGTCAATACTGGCCACTGCCTTGGGAACACATTGGATCACAAGCGGTTTGTGGCAGAAGTTGTCTTTTTGCTCGGCACCTGATGAGATGAGGCCTTGTTTCTGCCTGGGGAACAAGAGTTCGAAGGTTGCCCGTCACATGTCCTCCCCTGCTCCGAGATAAAGCTGGCAGGTGGAGCCAGGCAGGTGGCTGAGACCATGTGGCAGGGCCCAAGGGTGAGCTGCTGCTATTTGTGAGGTGCTCTGAGCACAACAGGGAGGTTCAGGGAGAAATGGGTGTCTGAAACAACATAAGCACACTATTTCTTGCTGTTCTCCTGGAGAATAGGTACTTAGCACAATTTTATTTCTTAGCTCTGAAAAAATCAAACCTTCAGAATCACTTACCACCATGTCCAGTTACTCTTTGTTTTACCAGCAGTTAATAATGTTGTTTTATGTAAATTCAAAGAGGATACAAGATAATCTGCTGTTTGCAATCCAAATTGATGGTGAGGTTTTATTTGTGCTGGCTGGACTGTGGCATTGAAGTTGACATGGAGTGTTTTGCTCATCTGGTATTTGTGGTGATGTAAGAGGCATCTCTGAATCCCACATGGATGGATCTCACCTACTCAGCATGGATACTAATTGGATGTACAAGGGATAAGTGATGGGCTGTTGAGCTTCCAGAACCGTCTAGAACTTTTTCGTGTTGGCTTTCTTGAGAGAGTCCTGTCAGCCATGATTGCATCTCAGCATCTGGGAAGGGTTACCATGGTGATGCTTTGAGTTATATGCCAAAATTAGTGTTAGCTATAGGTATGGAAAGTATATGATAACCAGATGTGGCTTCAGGAGTCTCCCAGCCCTTGGAGCACCCATGTAATAGTCCTGTTTGAGTTACAAAGAGGCCGGAGAGGGATTGTTGTTTTACAGGCTAGGAGCCTGGAGATGCTAATGACCATGGAAAAGTAGGATGGTGGCATTGCCAAAGGCTCTCACAATTAATGGTGCTATTGTTTGACATGCCAGCGGTGCTAGGGAAACAAAGACTTCAACGTCTTGAGAATGGCTCCTGAGGACTCGTTAGGTGACTCACCCACATCTGGCCTTCATCCAGGTGAGTCAGGCTCTAGGGCAGGTGTCCGTGTTGAAGTGTAACCTGAACCATTCGCTGCCCAGCTCGGATCTCTCATAAAAGCCAAAGGAGCTTTACTGAGCAAGCCTAGGATTGTCTGGAGTTGGGACAAGGCCAGAGCAAGTTGAAATCCTGTCTTCTGGCCCTTTCTGACTGTAGCTACTTTCCTGGTACAGGATGTCACCTGGCAATAGAGCTATTTATTGTAATTCCAGCAGTCCCAGACTGCTATGGGACACCCCTCAGAACTGAAGGACTCCTGCACATGCTAAATCTGAGCTACAGAGGTGCTGTCATGGAAGGGAAAAGCACCAGTTGGGCAAAGTGGATGCAGTATTTGTTGCAGTAGATATATAGATGGTATTTTATCCTTTACTGGCTTTGTGAGAACTTTTTAGAAAAAGCTAAAATAGCTGAAGTCTCTCTTGAGCTTTAGCCCTTGAGGTCTGGTTAGTACATTCTTCTATCTCTAGAGTTCGGGGATGGAAGACAATACTGATTACTAACTTCTGATTACATCCTTAATCACTCCCATGTTTGGCTGTTGTTTGGAAGTAAAAGCCTGGATTATTATGATTTTCTTGTCTGGGAGAACAAGTTCTAATTCTTCATTCTTGAGTGAGGTTCCCCTGCTGTCCCACTGACACATGGATCTCTGATCCAGAGATGTGGCTGCATCCATTTGTAACTCTTCTGTGGCCTGTTGGAGCCTCTCCTCCTGCCGGCCTTTGGTGAATGATGGAGGGAGGCACAGAACCACAGAACCGCTCAGGCTGGGAGGAGCCACAGTGAGGCATCTGGTCCAACCTCTCGTCTCAAGGAGGGTCATCCCAGAGCATGTGGCACAGGACTGTTCTGGAATATCTCCAGTGAGGGAGACTCCACACCCTCTTTGGGCAATCTGTTCCAGTGCTCGGTCATCCACACAGTCAAGTTTTTCCTCATGTTTAGGTGGAACTTCCTGGGCATCAGTTTGTGCCGGTTGTTGCTTCTTGTTCTGTTGTTTGGCATCACCAAGAAGAGGCTTGCTCCATCTTCTCAGCACCCTCCTTTTAGATATTTATGTTTATTGATGATGTCTCCTCAAATTGTCTCTTTTTGAGGCTGAACAGGCCCAACTCCATCAGCTTTTCCTCGTAAGAGAGATACTCCTGTCCTTTAAACTTGCCCTCCACTGGACTTGCTCCGACAGTTCCATGCCCATCTTAGGTCGGGCGATTATAACTTGGGGCACTTGTTCCCAGCACCGCTGAGCTCGGAAACCACCAGCGGCATCCCCGGGCGAGAAAATCCCAACTGGATGTGTTGTTCCCGGGCAGGCGCTCCCGGCGCTCCGGGGCCGGGTCAGCATCCCGGGCCCCGGCGGGAGCGGGGCCGGCAGAGCCGCGCCGGGGCCGCACGGGGGCGCCGCCCNCCGCTGATTCAAGCCTGCAGTTCTCATTATCGAACCTTCCCGCCGCAGGAAAACCCCGGGAGGGAGTGAATTTAGATACGGGGGTTTGTTTTCCCAAGAACTAATGAGCGCGATGCTTTTGGGCAGGATCCCATCAGTTGCTTTGCTGGGCCGGGGAGGGAAATCACTTGTGCTTTCGTTCCCCTCTTTGATCCCAGCCAGTATGTAAAAGAATTGCAATTACACTTAAGCAGCACCTTTTACCCCACAGCGTCCAAATTCAAATACAAACCAGAAGATCAGCTTTTGCCTTTTCCTTTTTTCTCCCTTTTTTTT
>VYXF01004084.1:76838-98923 GCA_013397295.1 Polioptila caerulea
CGCGGCCCCGGCGGGGACACGGAGCCCGGGCTGGCAGCAGCATGGGCGGGGACACGGGACCCGGGCTGGCAGCGGGCTGAGCAGCGACATGGGACCCGGGGCAGGGACGGGGCTGGGGAAGGGTNTTCGGGTGGGCGCTCTGGCTTTTCCCTGATCTTCCCTCTGCCATCTCCCTTTTGTCGGTTGTACGGGCTGAAGTCCCCTGGGTGGCAGCCCGAGCTACTCATTCATCATCATAACAACCGTTTAGTGTAAAATTAACAACAACTTAACTACTACAGCAATAAACATGGTCCTGCATTACCACAGATTGATGAGGATTACTTAGTTACAATCAGCTGGGGCACAGACAGGAGAGGAGAGAGGCTGCCAAATCAATAGCTTTCCCAAAGTTTAAAACTTAATCTCCTCCCTTTAGTGTTGCTGATGCTCGGGGGCTTGTTTGTGGCTGGGTTGGGAGGAGGAAAAGGGAAAGAGGGGAATTTCCTTCCCCCATCCCCCCGGAAAGTTGGCACTTTAGTATTTGCTTTGTGGGAAGATGAGGACAAAGTCCTCTGCGTTCATACACCTGATTTCTTCAGCTTTTATCTTGAGAAGGGTCCGATTGGTTGATTATCTAAATATATTTTGCCTTTAATTCCTTCACTGTTTAAATTCGCAGCTTAACCTTCTAAAAGGCAGCAGCGGACCCCTAAACGAGCTGCCAATCGATCCCAAAACAACAATGCCTGAGAAAGAGGGAGCTCTCAAGCAAATCGGTCCTCACTCCCACTAACTCGATGCGCTGGTTATCTGGCTCTCGTTCCCCGTGTAAACTCGGAAGCGTTCATCACAAGAAACAAAAGGACGAGGCGAAAACAGCTAAGTGCACCTAGAGCTGCATCCAAACAAAAGAAGAAAAAGCCTAAACAAACCCAAGGTTTTCTATTTCTTCCTGAGCCAAGTAATCCCTTTGATTACATCTAATACCTGCCAAAACCCAGATGGTATGCCCACCCATCGCACAGTGTGATAATGCCACATTGTGAAATCTACCCATTAATATTAATTGTCAGCTAGAGAATCTGTCTGAACTACTAAAGCTCGAGGTTGCCTTGAGAAAGCAGGGCATGATTTAGCAGGGATTTAAAGATAATTCTTATTCTTTCGTTCTCTATCTCGCATACGTAGAATGTTAAACAACAGGCCTAGAATGCGATTCCAATTTCTGCCTCTCACAAAGCTGGTCTTAAACCAGTGTGTACTTGGGGTCTCCACCTGGTGACCAAAATATTACCTTAGAGTGCTGTAGGTGTGCAGGCTCCACATAGGTACACCCTGCTGCCCCGACTGAATCCCAACTCCTTGCTCAACACAGACATGCCCTACCAAGCACATGTGTGACTTTTCCTCTTTCTTTCCATTGCTTCCCAAATACCCTCGCCATAATGGAGTTGGTACTCCTTGAGAATTACTAAACAAGTGTTTCAGAAACTTTTTTTTTTTTTTTGTGCACACTGCAAACTCTGTGATTGAACATGGTGGGGAAAGAGAATATGAGCATAGAAAGAGGTGACAGTGCTGCAGTGGAGCTGCCCTCCTCAAATTTTGAGGAATTACAGCTGGAGTTGGGATATAAAGATCCTTGAATCCTCTGAAAAGAGAGAAAGGGAAGTGTGAATGAGAGGAGGTAGGATGAATGTGTATGTTCCTCATCCTGTTAGCTCTTGCCAGCTCCTCTCAAGCCCTGTTTTCAGAATAATAGTAATCATTACCTGTTACAATGCCTGGCTCTTGTCATTCATCTGTAGGCCTGAAAACCAGTTTTAAACTGATTGTGGCTCTGTTGACATGCAAAAAAAGCAATCACAGGGTCCTGCTGTGCCCCACAGAGGCATGTCCTGGTCTGGACAGCACTGAACTGCCCAGGAAAGTGATCAATTTTGGTATGTGTTGTTCTCAAAACAACAGCAGCAGCTCATGGCCTGTCACTAGATATGGCCAGTCTTACACGGATGAGGGGTGAGCTCTAAATGTTGGGCCTGAAGACACAAACATTTGTGTTTTAATCCCTAGTCAGGCTGCTCTGTTACTAATCTCTACCATAGATGCTCTATGTATGAGTGGCTTGATGCAGCCTGGCACTTTTAGAATAGAGTGAAAAACCTATGCAAACGAGACAGGCAAAGCTACTGAGGCCTGGAAATTCAGGTTCCAAGGTCTGCTATTCCATCCTTCCCTCATTCCTTTACATCTGGCTATTCTGCAGGAATTTAAGCAATAAGACTCTTTGATATGGGAACAGTCAGGCATATAAATATATGAATATGTAAATCAGATTTGTATTATCAGTGGTTCATATCAGTACAGGCGTGCATGAAGATGCACTGCTTTCTTTGTCGTTTTTCTTCCCACCAAAATCCTCTGTGGCTCCTTTCCTCCTTATAGTGAGACTGGATCTCTTGGGATTTTACCAGAAGAGCTTTCTGGTAATTTTTTGACCTTGGAAAGGTACGTGAACTGCACTTACCCAGAACCACCCTGAAAGCACCTTGGCCTGGGCTGTAGAGAATGCCTGAAAACCTGCATGGCTTTCCCAAGCAGCTGCCACCACCCCCTCCAGCAGCTCTTGTGTCACGGGCAGCCAGCCTGGGCCTGCTCCGGTTACTTTCGCATCCTCTCCCCGGGATCAGCTGAGCGACACCAGGAAGAGAGAGATGTGAAATAAAAAGTGGAACAAAGGACCCTTTTCCTGCCACCGCTGAAGCTGATGGCCAGTGTCCTGCTGACTTCAGCAACACCAGTGTTGATAAGAATAGGCCTGTTCTAAGCTCTGTGTTGTGCCTGCAGCTCGCATGGACTTCTCTTGTGTTACAACGTGTGTGCACATGCACGGTGAGGGGAAATGTACAGTTTTTGGCAATTGAAAGTTTAATCAAAAGGCCACTTTTCCCATCTGTTATTTTTGGGCCCAGCCTCCCGAGGGTCAGCTTGATAACATTTCACGCTGCTTCTAATCAATTTTATACCAGGAAGCAGTGTGAGAGCTGACTACCAGAGTGCTGGAGTGGCATGGAGCTCAGCACTGGGAACATAGCTGGAAAAATATGTTGGGGATTTTGGGGCATAAACAAATGTTTCCTAATCTGGAGTGCAACTCTGTCAGGCATGTACCGACAAGCAGATGTCGATTGGAGCTGGAAACCAGCAGGTTCTACTACAGTGTAACCTGTAAATCCACATCTTGACAGGCATGTTGTGGTACGCAGAGCTGTAGTTTCTGAGAAATAAGGCAACACAGGAATCAGATCATGGAATCAAATAGGGTGATTATCACTGCCCTTTTTTGCTTTGTATAGACAAAGCAAGTAGGTAGTAGTTTGTACTCATTATATTCTGTATGACTGTTTAGATTACACTTGATTTTTTTGGAGTTGGCAGCCTTGGAGGTTTAAATTATTTTGAAGGCCTTTTTTGTTGTTTCTCCCTTATGTCCATTCCATCCTGTGATTGTCTCTTCCACGACTGGACAAACACAGGCATATATAACTCCTGGGAGCTCTGTTCCTTGCTCCACACACCTTGTAGGCAGCCACAAGGGAGCCACATATAAGAGGAAGGAGAACTAAGAGTACTGGGGTCAGAGCTGGAGCAAGACTTCTCAGCAGGGCTGGCAAGACTGAATTTTGCTGCCTCAGCTGTGAGAGCTTGGGATCAGGCTCGGTGACCTTGGAACTGCCATAGTTTAGAAGGTGGGGAAAGACTGCAGCTGCCTGAAGGGAACTGCTTTTCCAACCTGGGCTGCAGCAGTAAGCCTGGTTTCGGGGGACTTGACAGACCCTGACTGGTTTTTGTTGTAGTCGGCTGCTGCTCCTGTCCCTTGAAATTTAGGAACCTTTATTTATGTGGAAGAACCTTAAAATATCAGGCAGACTCTGCAGCAGTACAGCTGAGCCTGGTGCTCATGCTCTGCTATGTGTTTTTGGCAATGCCAAACTTCCATTTTGAGGGACTTCTTGCATGTTTGTAGGCAGAAAATGCCAAGAGCCCAGCTCTGTGGGCTGCGCTGGCCTCTGCTCTTCGAGCAGATTATCCCTACGTGGTTCTCAGTAGCACCTGTGGACTTGTGAGCCAAAGAAACCCAATTAAAATAACACCACATAGTTTGCATTGCATGCAGCTGTGGCTCTTCCTGCGCCCAGGGCAGGTGCTTCTGACCAACAGTTGTTACTTTCTGAGGACAGGTTTCACTCAGCACAGCACTCAGGGGTGGTGACTGCGGGCATCGGCAGTGTGGGATCTGCAGGATGCTGAATTCCTGCCTTGATCCCAAGGGAATGAGCTTCTTGAGGAGGTAATAGTGGGCAGTTCGGGATGGACTGCGCCCTGTTTTATCTATTTCGAAAATAAAGAGTCCAATCTCATCGGGAAGAGGTGAAATATTGAGTTTTATTTCAGCATGCAAACACTGCTCACAGCAGTGTATGTGAGGAGTGGTATCATTGTAGCCCACCCTGGAGGGCAGCTCTTTAGTGATGCAAATGGAGTTCTGATGGTTTGGGCTTTTCTCAGTGTAAGGAATAAAGCTGGGAGCAAGCATCCTCTTCCAGCATTTCAGCTGCTTCGGTGCCAAGGATTAGACCAAACTTAACCTTCATCAGCAGTTTAATCTAATGGTGTGGTTGAGCAGCTGATTTAAATCAGTGCTGCACTGGGTTGCTCTTCTCCGCCCTGCAGCTGCGTGCTCTGTTCTTCTCCTGCTGCTGCTCCTCTCCCCTCGCTCGTTCCACGGTCTTTGCTAAACCAGCAAAAACCCTCTCGGCAAAAGGGAGCAAATATTTTAGTGTTGGCTTAGAGAGCTGGATGATGAGGCCGGCAAGGTGGGCAGGGCCAGCCCTGGAGTGGTTCCATAAGCTGGATGAGCCGCCCTGGTAGCTCACTGCCCCTGAGGAATGTTCCTGCACACAGGTGGTGCGGGGCCAGTCCTGGCCATCGTGGCTCTCTCCGGCCTGCGAAATCTCAGCTTTCCGTATGGAGATCCCCAGAGGATCCCCTGTGACAGGCCTCGGTGACTCGCCCAAATTGCAAAGACAGCCGGTGGCAGAGCCAAGATCCCAAACTAACAGCAGAGGAACAAAACCTCGTTCCTTTTGTAGTTTAAATCAGAGTTTTATTTTGATTAATAGAAGCTAAAAGGGAGCTCGATGCACTTCAGAGTAATGGTACTCGGAAAGCAACATCCTGGACTAAGATATTTTTTTTTCGAAGCACCTTTTGTTTGGGTTAAGGTACAACAGAAAACCACAGAACGGAGCCTTTTAGGCAGTGGGAAAGGATGCAATTCTCCTGAACTTCCACTGGGCTCCTCTGCTGTTACAGTCAACAGAAGCACCAATTAAACGCTTCCTGGTCTGAACCGAGCTGGTTTCCAGTCGAGATTCCAGCCTGTGGACTCGGTATTGTTTCTGTCCAGAGGTCTGTATTACCAAAACTGACAGGTGTCACAGGGGTTATTCTGTTCTTAACACTATTTTGAATTTAAAAAAAATAAATAAAATCCTGAAATATTAAAAATATCTGAGAAGAAAAGGTGTTTGTACGATACTGGAAATCCTATTACGAGGCACCGTTCTGTTTTCCAGGCTGTCCAGATGATAGGTTATGGATGATATTGAAGCTCAGAATCATACAATGACTATTGTGTTAGACTTATACAATGAATACAGCGCCCCACAGTTGAACCAGGTTTCTTTTCCTATTAATGTTTATTTTATGTCGAAGTGAAACGAGACCTCAGTTTTATATATTCTCTCTATATAAATATTTCTCTACTTTTTCAAGTGCTCATGAAAAATGTGACAAGATGTCCACCGAGGTCACAAATGTAAGCATAAATAGCTGCAATTTAACATCAGTAGTTAGCAAACAAGATACCCTCGAGGTAAAGAGGCTGATAAAAAGAGGGCAGCGATGCATTAAAGATGCATTATTTGGGGGTCTATGGATATAATTTAGGCTTCACAACAAGGTCAGACTGATTTAATTCTCTCTGCAAAGGTCAGTCCAAGGCCTGGCTGTACTAACCCCTGTGCTCTCCATCTGTCTGCACTCCAAGCCAGACACTTTCAATAGGTGATTGTGTGCTCATGACTGGATGAGAACACATTGAAATTACCTCCAGGTCCAGGCCCCCGAACGCGTTTACTCGGAGCCATCGCTGACCCTGGAGTAGCTGGTACCTCTGGAACTTTGCACTCGGCTGCAGCTTTGAAGTGTTGAGGAGAACATCTGATATTGGTGTTTTCCCAGTGTTGTAAGGGCCCGTGAGTATTCGCCTTCATAAATGCGTTACCGCGGTGTCATAAACGCTTTCTGCAGGTTTCTTCTGTGACCCTTGAAACGTGAGTTCCTTTCAGCACTGGCAAAAGTACAATAACATAAAGTGAAAACCCCCAAACTGCTCCAGTAGTCACTTTCTCCAAAATGAGGAAAAATGAAGAAACTGGTGTTTGTGGACATCATTATTTAATAGTCCAGGGTTTTTAAAAAATCTTCCTCCATAAGCAAGGGATTCTTTAAAAATAATTGACAGGACAAAATAAATATGTGGTGTCCCGGTATCTGTTAGTCATTTTCTTGCTGCTTTTTTCACTTGATGCTAAACGTTTCTGAATTCTCTTTTCATTTTAAGTAGGAAACAGGTTTATTAATCTGAATGCAGCAAGTAGAGAAAATAAGGCCAGTGAATGATTTGAGTTTTCAGAGGAAATTTAGCTCACTGAAACAGTCACACACAGCAAACAGCACTTGCTTTCATGAAAGAAAAAAGAAGACATAAGATTAGTGGAAGGTACACTTAATTTTAAAAATTGAAGAGACCTTATTTTTAAGAGACCTTCATTAAGGAAATGAGGATATGAACAGATACTGCTTTTATTGTAGGGCAAAGCATAAAGGTAAAAAATATAAAATGACATGAAATAATCGATGTACTATGCTAGCAACCAAACAAAAAAAAACCCTTCACACAGTGCTCTTTCTCAGGTATTGTAAGTATTCCTTGGGTACAATGCTTATGTACATCTGGTTTCAGTGCTTATTTACATTTATAAAGTAAATAGCCTCCAAAGGAAAAATATGGGTGAATCTGGTTGGGAACCAGCAAAATTAAAATCAGGAATTCAGACCTTAGGATTCAACTCTCCTCAAACTAGCTCGTCCTGTGTTGGTCAAGCCTGCCTACTGTAAAGTCACCTAAAAAGAGAACTGCAAGAACAATAACACTGATCATAACAGAGTAAATTAAAGGCAGGTTTTCAGATTTCTGCCTCTCTTCCTTAGGTTAAATAATGTCCCTGGTAAACAAATTCTGATCTTAAATGATAAAGACTTTTTGTTCCAGGTATCTTATGAAATCACCTCTTGCTCTTGTGCACGATGTGTGCCGATGAATCAGAGATAGTATTTGGCACTTGAGGCTGTTTCAGTGGCCCTGCTTTTCTAAGTTTGAAGAAGGCAAATAATCTGTGCAGAGATCACAGAAAAAAAAAGAAAAAAGAAAAAAGGTAACTTATGGAATCCTTTTTTTTGGTTTTTTTTTAGAACATGTGGTGCCTCACCCCGTGTCCCCATGCACACACTCCCATTTCTGGTGGCCAGCTCACCTTTTCACTTGGTCCAAGGGTTGCTGGAACACCTCTTCTGCTGGAAGAAGGTGCAGGTGTGCTTGGATTAGCCAGAGGGAATGACTGGAAAGTGAGTGGCAGAGGAAGTCACCCTCCTGTGAGATATAAACTCACAGCCTCTGGGGGTCCTGTCTCCTGCTCTCTGAAGGAGCTGGGCTGTGAACTTGGGCTCTTCTCACTGAGTGGGTATTTTTATAGTAGTTACTATTTGTGGTATTGTATTAGGAGTATTAAGGTATTCATTACACCAACTGTTTGCTTTAAAATACTTTGTGGGTGAGCTTTTATTGCTCAGGAATGGTGCCAGATGGACAGTCCTGAGGAGCAAAGTCCTCACACTATCTGCAGATCATGGCACAAGCAGTGGCACATTCAGTTCTTCCTCTTCTGTCTTCCTTCACCACCAGCCTGACAATTCAGGAGGAAAAGGGCACTCCAGAGAAACCAACATCAGCGTCACCTGCTGAGGTGACAGATTTGAGACACATTTGTTGTAACTCCGTGGGGCCTTTCCCAGAGACTGCCTGGGATTTGGCTGTTTACAGACTCCTAATGCACTCTCCCTGGAAGCTGGGGCAATTTTTGAAGCAGTTGCTGTCTGTTGCATGAATCCACACTGAACAGGCTTTACAATATTTCTATCTCCAGCACCTGGAGCTGTGATTTACCTTTTTGAATTGGTTTTATCCCCTCAGTTAGGGAAGGGACACAATTTCCAATAGAGATTGAACTGGTAATGTCCATCCTTGTGTCAATAATGGAAGCCATTCACACAGAAGAAAATAACCTGTTGTGCCTGGAAGTCCCTGTCCTTTGTGTCTCATTTGGAGCACTGCTTATCACTTTCCATGCTAAAAGCTGTCTGGCTTCTTGCTTTCCTGAAAAACTGAGCCCAGAGTGGGCTGAAAAAGCTGCCAACCCTGTCAGTTCTCTGGAGATGTGCTCATCTACCTGGCTGACACTGTTTTCCAGAAAGCCTTTGCAGGATCTGGATCTTAGGCTGAGATGGCTTAGACTTACAGTGGAAACACTGGCAAACCCTTAACAGGACAGTATTGACAGCTTCCACCCTAGGGCACTGTTCTGCTGGGGCAACTTCTTCCTTGGGGAAGGACCACTCAAAGTACAGCTTTGCTTGTGTTCTGCACACTCAAAAAGGAAAGCAAAAAGCAAATCTGCGAGTCTCATAAAAACATAGGATTTTCCTCCTTGTAACAGTGATGCTGATCTGACCTCACACTGCACTCTCAGGGGCTGCAGGTTCAGGCTCTTCTGGTCTCCAAGCACACATTTTGTTCCCTGAAACAGAAAAATCCTGTGCCACAAAAATGGGAGCTGCTTTTTGATTGTGCGCTTGCCGCATTTTTTCACGTGTGAGACACGACGTGCTCTGTCAAGCCACCGTATTCAAACTTCCCCTAATATATTTCATTTTTATTAGCGACAGAGGACAGGTGATTTGAATCTTAATCCTAGGGGGTGATATGTGTGTGAGGTGTAGAACACCTAGGCGTGCGCTGTGGTGCAGCTATTGCAACCAGCTCACACGCTTTGCATATCAATCTCCAGGCTTTTGCTGTGCCCAGCTTTTCTAGGGGCATTTGGTGGAAATTAAAATATGAGGGGTGCAGGCCACTTTACACCATTGTATTTCCCTTTTCTATTTTTAAGTTTTTGATTCCTCTTTTTCCCTTACTGCGTATTTATACTCCTGCCAAGTTCCAAGGGAGCAGAAAAGCTGCTCCTCGTATTGTTATTAAGTGATGCTTTCGACAAGTCAGGCTTTCAGAGAGGAGAAAGCATTAGGCAGGCAGGTGAAGACAATTTCTGCATTGCAGAGTTACTGTCTTACATGAGCTCGTCCTTTTGGACAGAACAATTCACAGCTCTCCTGTCCTCATGCTCTTTGCAAAACTCGCTCCAAGCCAAGAGCTTCCAGTTTGTCTCCATTTGGTTGGAATGGCTCCCTGGCTCCAGGAACTCTGTCCCCTCCAATCCACAGGTGGTAGAAGCAGTGTTTGGGGCAGGATAGCTGAGCTGCTGTTAGGCAAGAAACGGTACAAACAGGTTTAAAAAAGTCCGCGCTCCCGATGGATAAAGCTGAAGGAGAGCAAAGAAATCACCCTGGCTAAGCAGGAAACAGAAAGATGTTATTTTGTCCTTTCTGTTGTAGCGTTTGTGTGGAGCAGCAGCTGCCAGCACGGATGGTTTCCCTAAGTGCTCGCAGGGAGTCCTGCTCCCGGCAGAGACCAGGGCAGGCACTTTCTCCTGGGACAGGCAGAGGCCTCCCGTGCTCTGAGCCGAGTTCACGGCCTTGCCCCCACAGCTCTGGGGAAGGTCACTGTGTTTGCAGGCGCTGGAGGAATGTGCTTTTGGCGCTGGCGAAGCTCAACACCAGAGGAAGCAGTCCCAAATGCTTCCTCAGGCTTTCACTGCAAAAGGGGGGCTGGGGGAGGAAAGAGGACAAAGACAAATTTCTCTTGTGATGGACACCAGTGATGCAAAGGTCTGCATGAAAGCTGAGTAAGATAAACCCTTCCCTCTTCCCCTCCCACACAGGGACCCAGAACAAGTTGTGTACGCTGCTTTACCTGTATTTTGATGTCTCAAGGCACGCACAGCTCTCAGGCTGGCCCCATATCAGGGCAGCGGCATCAAACTTTTAATCCCTGAAATTAAAAAGGCCATCTTACCTAACAGGGGCAAAAAAATACCTTGGGACATGTGCAGAGAGTTAAAACAAGCAGCGTGTAACAGTGTGGACAAAGTCCTGACCTGAAGCGCAGTGAACTGCACCAACGCCTTTGGTACAGCTACAAGTTTATAGTGTTCTGGAGTGTTGTTTATGTTACTATAAAAAAAGGTGAGAAAATATATTCAGTTACTTTCTGTTTCTCCCCATTGAGCAGATGGCAATTCATAGCTCAAACTGTTTTTTAAGCCATTTCACGTTTTACTAATAAGTACAATATGCTTTTCAACAACAAGCCGTGCTCAGGCACTTCTGCAGAGGTTATGTGGTTGCTCAGGTAGCTCAGAAATCAGAGACTTTAGGAATCCTGTTGCATTGTAGTGGCAGAGGTTTTCCAGACGCATCTCACGTGGTGGAAAACACAAGCTGAAACCTCCCACTTCTTGTTTCAAATTATTTCTAATTTTTCAGGCCACAAATAATAGTGCACTTACCTGAACCACCTCGGTCTGAGATTGTTTATACCAGCTATGTTCTTGGTAGAACAAACCACGCTTTTTAAGGAGCTGAATATTCTTTGCATTTTAAGTGTATAATAATAGGTGGAGATGGCCATTGGGAAAAGTGAGAAAACATTGAGCAGGTCTGTTCCAGGAAGTTTTGGTGCTTTAGAATGAAAACTGTTTATGTTGCACACACTGGAAAAGTCTCACCATTACATCCATGGTTTTCTCAAAACCTGTTAAATTATATGAGTGCAGAAATAAGGAAGAGTGGGTTTTATTATTAATTGACACTCATTTTTAGCTGGCATGTGGTGGCAGGTCCTCCAAACAAACCCAAGGAACAGATTAGAGCTGAAAGTTTTGGA
Source organism: Polioptila caerulea (assembly GCA_013397295.1). Taxonomy (NCBI): domain Eukaryota; kingdom Metazoa; phylum Chordata; class Aves; order Passeriformes; family Certhiidae; genus Polioptila; species Polioptila caerulea. The sequence continues at coordinate 88,066 of VYXF01004084.1, forward strand.
AATGTTCTAAATCTTTGTAGTATTGCAGAGGAAGTGTAATATTAAACTGACAAATTGAATATATCTATTTTTTTTCAATGTAATTCACAGTTTCTTCCTATTATTTTTTACTACCCATGGAGATAAAGCAAAACAAATTCCTCAAAACAGAGAGGAATATATTTCCAGATACCTTTTCCTATTAAGTAATATATCTCTCTCATACATATGTACTGTCAAATATCTATCCATTCCTTTTCCACACCACGTCTCCAGCCAGAAGTGTTGGCTATGCAAATATTGCAGAACCGACTCTTAACATATGTGCTGTGTGCCTGGCTACAGCTACACGGGAAACTCTAGGTAATAATTAGAGTCTGCATATATTATCTTGCAATTATAATTTTACATAATCGGTTATGTAATCTCGAGGCTGGTATGCGGTGAGAAACTGCGGTTACGTCAGAATTCTTCGGAAGAAAAATAAAACTACGGATTGTAAGTGCACGTCCTAGCGAGGAAGGAGAGCAGAGGGCTGGTGCAGCACGGAGTGTCTCGGCGGTGAAAGCCACGCTGGCTCTCGCTGAGGGGGACTCGCCCCCAGGAGCCAGCTGGGGCATCCCGGCGCTTCCAGGGGCATCCCGGCGGCTCCGGGCGGGGGCGGGGAGCGGGGAAGGGGACCAGAAAACGGAGCAGAAGTGGGAAGGTGACAAAGTGGTGGGCGCTGATTTATCGTAGGAGCCTGTGCTCGTTCCCAGCTACTGAAAAGCTCCCGGAGAGGAGCGGGATGCGGAGCCGGGGCCGCGGGCTCGGGTCCGCTGCGAGCCGCGGATCGAGCCGAGCCCGTCCACCCCCTCCCTCGGGGGCTACGACAGCGGCATCCAGGAGCCCCTGTCCGAGCGGCTGCCACCGCCCGAAGGGGCCGGGGGTGTGCGGGTGAAGCCCCCGGAAAAAAATAAAATGACCCAGGCACGCAGGAAAAATAACGGAATGATAAATAAACCACGAAGTGAATCAGACTAAATTGCCAGGCGTTCGCTCCCGATAAACAGCAAGCTTTATCATATCCAGGTGTTGGGGAAAGCTGTTGTCTTATAGTTTATAAATCCCTGCTGGTGGGAGGGAGGGTGAGAATCTTTGGAGGTGAATGAAATATCAAATCACGAGGCTGTATGTAGATTTATGATTGCATAAGAGGCTCAATCATTTCCATATATTGAAATGTGCTGTCCTTTCCACGACTGCCCAGCCCTTGGAGGGCGAGAGACGCTCGATTCCGCCTTGATCAATGCTGACTGTGAAGCAAGGAGGAGGAGAAGGGGGGGACCAGGCTGGCACCAGATGGAGCAGGGTCTAGGGAAAGGTCAAGGTTAGCTCAGGCTGCTATTGAATCGGTTGCAGCCTCACAGATAGATCTCTGCCTCCGAGGCACCCACTGGGGCTTCTCAGAATCAAATCTAATAGAAAAGGCAGTCACAGAATGAAATCGCTTCATCTGAATGCTAAAATTGTTATTAGGCTACATTAGAGAGATACCGGGCACATGATTACCAAAAAAGGAAGCATGCCTAGCAGTTTGCGACTGAAATAAAAGCTGTGAATATGTTGATACCATCGGCGATGTGCAAAGATAATAGATAACAGGAGAGAGGGGCAGGGAGAGACGCGTGTGTGTAACGAACAGATTAACATATTGATGCGGATGTATGTATCCGTCTGAAATTATCCCTGCGCGTCGCCGCGGCTGCGCCGGGGTGTGTTTGTACGTACGCAGAGAGGAACACTCGGATTCCTGCGTGTCCTGCAGTGGCCGTGGTCCTCAGCACTGCCAGGACATTTGTTAATCGATTTGGACCGCAGTTATGGGCTGAAAAACGGGAGCCCACTCGGAGGAGAGGTTTGGTGGTAGCTCCTTGCAGGACCCCACCTACAGCCACTCTCAGCTCGTGTTGCGGTGGTTGCCGTCACTTTGATTTTTGATTTTAAGCCCTCTTAGAAGCACAGGGCTCAGACATTGTTCAAGGCCGCACATTTTCTGGCTCATCTCAGGCAAAACTCCGAGGTAATGTCATTAGGTCCGCACACATGTGCGGCCACCCCACATCCCGGACACAGGAGCGTGATGTGAGTGCACACATACGTGTTTGGAGCAGCGGTGCTGTCAGCTGGCTTACAGAGATCAAAGTGAGGCTCTTCCCAGTTACCAGCTCTTCCACACTACCAATTCCTTAACCTACAGCACAGCCATGTCTTAAAGAAGGATTTAGTCTTGTAAAATAAATGCTGGCTACACTAGATTAAACATGATGACTGCACTCTAAGGGTTAATAAATTTAGAATTAACAGATCATCCCAGCTTGATACAGCTACTATAGATGATTTAATATGCAGCCTAAGCAGGTTGACAGTCAGCTCACAGATGCAGATAAGATCAAACAGTCTCTTGATTCAATAGATTGAATGGTTGTACTGAGTGTCTGGAAGGTGAGTGACAGTACGTATATGGCAGGGGTTCTGGTAAAGAAGGGCTTCGATTCCCCACTGCTGTGCACTGCACTGGTTTTCCTTTTCTAGCAGTCAACCTTTTTCAGCAATCAAACCTGGAGTTAACATGAAAAAAAAAATGTCTCAAATATAGTTCAGGAGAGTTATTTGAAGTTTTCAGTAATGAAAAGCTCCACACTTTAATGGTAATCACCATTACTGTCGCTAGTCTGCACTTCAGATTCCTTTTCCACGGACAAGGCCATCACCACCCACTCCATCCCACAGGGAGTCTCAGCTGTCCACAGGCTCTGTCTGTCTGTCCACACCAGTCCCCTTCCCTGGCAGACCTAAATCCACAGGAAGGAGCTATTTTGGAGGCCAAACAAGGACACCTTGCCCCAGACAACCCCTGGGACTTAGTGAGTGCAGCCTTATCCTAATGTGATTCGTTGTCCAGAGGCTTTGGCTGCAGGAAACCTCAGTGGATTCAGAGTGACAAAGACAATTTCCCTGGAATGGAGCTTCTTTCTCAGCTCTTTTGCTTTTCTGGTTTAAAAGTTAATGTCTGCAGTAACTCTTCTGTGGTTTATGTTTTCCTTTTTTGCTCTCCTGTCCTATTTAAACGGGAATGTAAAACAGTCCTCATGGAGGCTGGTGAGCAATGGGATGACAGCATGGTCTCTAACAATTTTATTATTTGATCAAGAGTAAAAGCTCCACCTGAACCATTAGATTTTACAATATGAATATGTTTCCAGGCAATTTTAAAAACGCATATTATGCATTCAATAGACCGTCACAGGTCTGAATTGTGTCTTATTGTATTATATGGGGCCACCACCATACTGATAGGGATATTTGTGCTAGAGTTACTGCATATCTGAATGCTTATAAATTAGCTGTATGGTTTACTTTGGTGGGGTTTTAAAAATATTCCCATGGTTTTGATGAATGCCCTGCAGAATGTTGGGTGTGATGAGCAGTGCTGCTGCTTTGAATCTGCCAGCAGAGCAAACCCAGAACCCATCTGAGATCTGTTTCTTTGTGATTTTTAGAAATGGGCTCATATACTTTTGCAAATGCTTACCTGTGAATTATAGTTTCATTTTAATGTAGAAGCCAGTGGATCTCTTTCCATCTCTCAAATGCTGAGTTAGAAAAGAGAGGGCCTGGATGTGTGCTTTGGATACAGATCCACACAAGTGTGTCCACAGATTTTCCTGAGCAGGTCTGCGGTGCCACTTAGGGATGAGCCAGTCTTTTTCCCTACTCCATGCCTAGGAGCACCTCTCAGGCGAGCTGAGGGAGGCACGAAAATCTTCATCTTCTGATTAGAGACAGGCGACATCAAACTGCCAGCGCATCTCAGGGCGAAGGCAAAGCGCTCAGATACCCCTGGCAAAAGAGATGCCCGAGCGGCAGAGCCCAGGAGCACGCTGCAGCAGGCCGTGTGAGGCGGCCTGGAGGCTGCCAGGGCTCGGGGAGCCCGCGGCGCCTGCAGGAGCGCTCGGAGGGGCCGGGGGGACTCGGGCGCGGAGGGGCCGCCGGGCCCCCCGGGTGCCCCCGCGGCGGCGGTGCCGCTTCCCAAGGCGGAACCAGCGAAACCAGTTATCTGGCAGCAATTTGCATATTGATGGTGCCTCCTGCCGTTCTCCCTGATTGCTTCACAGGAAGGAGAGGTAACAGGAAAATACAGAACCCCCTCTCAAAAATGGCACAGGGGCTTCTGCGTGCACCGGGGCTTTGATGGAAGAGTAAAGCCTGGTAAAGCCCATGGCAGGGAATTTGTTTGCCAAACTCATTTTTGTCTTAGGATTTGAAAGCAGTTGTGTGTTTCTTTTCTTGTTTTTTTTTAAGTTCTGAGGCTGAAAATGTGAGGTCCGTGCTAGAGACGAGCATTGATTACTTCAGGGAAAAATAATTAGCCTCGTCATATTCACTGAATGTGTAAGTCTAAGGAGGAGGCAATCCTTGGAGATCGGGAAAGGCGTTGAGTAGACACTTTAAAAGTACTGTGTCATGGTACAGATATTTTTCAGTCCCGTTCATTAGGAATGCACAGATGTGCAGTATGACATTGAATATAAGAGCTAATAGAGAATAGTTTCACTTTTATTGGCTCTGAGTACCGCGGCTGCCAATGACACACCTCTTGTGAGGCACTTTCGGCCTTCCTCGTAGGATCGGCCACGGCTGTGTCCCTGTACCTCCCTTGAAGTGCCCAGGTTCCTTCATTTCTGGGCAGCCCCAGCCAGGTGCCAGGAGCCTGTAGCTCACCTCACGGCCGTGCTGAGGGGCTGTTCAGCTCTGCTCAGGACGAGGTGGCAGCAGATCCCATTGCTCCGGCCACATCTGGACCAAACTTCTCCCCGCTGCCTGTGGGAGATAGCACCTCCAGACTGTGCTCTGTACGGCCTGGATTTACCCTGTGGATATCTATAGCACCCAAACGTCTGAGGGAGGTGTGTGTCAGCACAGACAGTGCATGGAGCTCTCTCTCCGTGTGTTTACATCTATTTCTCTCTCTCCAGGCTCTCAGATGCTGTGAAACTAAATACGATAGGGCAAGTTACAGTCTAAATTGTGAATACATTAATTTCAGTATGGTAATATCAAACATTGTACTTATTTCTGATTTCTGTATTTAATTTCCCTTGCTTTTTTAAGTGCTGGGGAATAGTTGCTCAGTGAACAATAGCATTAGTACAATAACTCCCCCCAACCCCAGCATTCATACTTAATGCACATCAGCTTTCTATGTATTGCCATACAATATACTTGCATGTTATTTTAATTGAGTGAAATCTTATTCATACTGGTGGGAGAAGGCATTCTTTTCACTGCAGCCGGGATTCAAACTGCACTGACAGAATTATGTGTGCTGACAATAACAAACGGTGGCAAAACTATCCAAACTGCTCAAAGAAGTGGGCTCTTATCACAGGTTATTCACCACCACTCCTGCTCCCCCTCAGCACTGTGTCTTTCTGTGCAGCTTTGGGCTATAGAATAATTTATTCTTCTGACTACAGAGAGTTGCATTAAAATATTATTGTAAGCATTTTAACAATTAAGCTGAAATTTTGCGTAAAATAAATGTGGCAAAGGAGAAAACCCGCAGTAAAGCTGTCCTTATTTTTAAGCACAGAGAAAGGACTCTGCTCTCTCAACTATTAATTATTTTTCATCTAGATCCTCACACAAACTATGTCACGTTCTGCAAAGCAGGCGCATTTCTTCTTGGCTGAAGCTAAAAGCTAAACCTAAATGTCACCTGAAATAGTAATATAAAATGAATATAGAGAATGATGATTGTGTATGTTAAATTTCAGTTCAATGCATTCTAAGAGACTAAAAGTTGAAGCTCTAAAAAGCAATGTGAGTTATTTACAGAAGATGTTAAGGCACCAATCTAACAGCATGCCTGAGTACATGCTTACTTTAAGCATGTAAGTACAGCTGATATGCCCAAAGATAAATATGTGCTTAAGAATTTTGCAGTACCCAAGGCCAAGTAGATTCCTCTGGCAGGGGTTATATCAAGCAGAGTTAGAGGAGGAAAATCCTTTTTTATTGCACTGTCCTTTCTACTGTCCCTCACACCAAGTGTGCTAGGAAGGAAGGACTGTGTTCAGCAGCAGATAAGTAAACAACTAAATCTTTCTTCTTCTTGTGTAGCAAAACTAATTTCTCGATAGAAATAATTTCTTTTTGATTGCTGATGCCGGGTTTCTCAGATTAGTGAGTTATTTTTGTTATTCTACTTTTAAAAATTGATTTGAGGTATAGCTAGATTTCTTTTTCAAGACAAAATGTTTACCTTTCCCTGCCCACCACATCCAGAAAAGGGCTTTCCAGGTTTCCTCATCGGGAGAGTTTGATCCCCTTGGATCTAGTCTTGCACAGAAGTGCATTTATCAGCTCAAGTGAGAAAAGGAATTTAAGAAGTTGTTTGTGTAAATGACCTGTCTTCCTACTGCTCATAGGGTCGGACACAGTGACCTGCTTGGATGCATGGCTTGGGATCTCAGCAGTGTCTCAAAAGGACCAACTTGTGCCATCATGGGTTCCTGTGAGGCAAGACAGAGGGGGGGATTTGGATGTGTGGAGCATCTTGATGAGATGTGAGAAGCACCTGGCTTCTCACAGTGCTTTTGTTTTGGAATGGCTCGCACAGGACACAACCCTGCAGTGCCAGAGCCCCAGGCTGAAGCCAGGCTTGGTCAAAACTCTTCCTGAAACAGATGGAGATGCTGCTCTTGAGTTCAGGTGTCCCTGCTCCTTAACTGTGTGGGGAGGTGGGCATGGAAAAACGGTGGGATGCAGCTCTGCAAGAGCAATCCACTCACAGCTCATGGCTCCTCTTCCTGGCCCTGGGCTGGGCTTTGTTTGCTGTAGGGTCAAGGAAAAACTCGAGTCTGCATCTAAACTAACATGCACTCTTTGCCTTAGTGTGATTTGAGGTGATAAGAACTGACTTTTGAAAGTTTAAAGCTAGAGAAAAGTAGGGAGCAAAATTCTTTATTACACAAACCAATATTTAAACTCGGGCTCAATATTCAAAGCTGAGTGGCTCATCCCTTTCTAAGTGATGCCAGCACACAGGTAGGACTCATTTCCACACATTTCTGGGGGGAACATAAAGCCCAGGTAGATTAAGATTCCAAGAAAGTGTTAGCAAAGATATTTATTTATCTTCTCTTTATCTTACACATTTAGGACCCTCTTTGGAGATAACTAAAGTGTCATTTCTTGTTCCTGGCTTCTTCTCAGTGTATAGGAACATGCAGGTGGGTCAGGGTGGCAAGTGTGCCCCGTGAAATCCTCAGGGTAGCTGAAGCTTTACCTTGGATTTCTATACATATTCCATTGAGTATGGAGATTCAGAAGAGCTAGAAGTACCGAATTCATACCCTAGATGTCAGTAAAAGAAAAAAACATTAAAACCCATTAAAAATCATCTTATAAAAGTCTGTGACTCAAGCAATGGGTTAGCCAATTATTCATAAGATTATTCCCTGTATGGACTGACAGTTGAAGTCCCGAGTTTCAGCTCAATCAAATGTACACAGCCCAAGTTATAACCTCTTCAGGATGGGGACTGTAACAGGAGCACTGACAGACCATAACTACTGTGCCTCTTTAGTAACAAAAGCTCAGCCACCTCACTCGCGCCGTGGCTGCTGGTGCTGCAATAATTAAGACTGTATGGATTTGCATTATAGGTCAGGTTCTGGGAGGTTTTAAAAGCACATAGTTTAAATCAAATGTTGGCTTGAAATGTAGCATAGATATGCTCAGGGGGAGGTTATGTGTTTACTTATAAAAAGATGTATAAATATTAAACCTACAACACGACAACTAAGTCAGTAGTGCAAGTTAGTAGTGCATTTAGTGCAAACTAAATCCAGTTTGGCTGAAATCAAACATTTGATTAAAAATGAGGTTTTTAGTAATGCCTTCCTCTGCCTGCCCACACACAAAACAAATTCTTTGTATGCTTCAAGGGAGGGTTTTTGCCACTTCAAAGTCTGCTCCCTGAGCACTTTGTGCCACTTATTTTACAGTCAACCCCAGAAAGCCCAGTCAAGGTTCAGGGCTCCATCGTGCTAGGTGCTGTGCAAGCAGAGGCAGGCTGAAATCCCAGGCCTTGCTGAAGCCCATGGAAGAAAAGACTCCTCAAGTTCAGGGTTTTATTCCAGGTCCTGCCTAGGGCGAGCCGATAACGAAATCTTTCTGTCACCTGGCGCTCAGATGTCTGTGATCCTGCACGGACTCGCTGCTGTGTGTGCTGTACTTGCTAGTAAGAGCTTGCAAAATCAGAGTTTATTTTGAGCCTTTATTAAAAAGGGGAAAAAAAAAAAAAAAAAAGAAAAAAAGAAAAAGGAGAAAAGGCAAAGCAGCCTGCCCAAGTTTCTCCTGCGGGAATTCTAATGCACGTACTATTTCTAGAACGTGCAAGTCCTCTGCTCATTCACGGGAGTCAGCCTGGTGTGATAAGAGTTCCACCCACGTTGCCTCCGCCTGATTGAGACTATCAAGCCGGTGTCGGAAAGCACCCCGTGCGATCTGCCGTTATATAATGCAGCCCAGCTCCAGGGAACTGGCAGAGTTTTGGAATTTGTGCTTGGTCCTAATGTTCTGTAATGTTGGCAAGTGAGATTCCTGCTCTGAGTGAGTGACAGTTGGAGCTTTGAAGCAGGAACATTTGCCCACCAAAGTTGCTGAACTCACCCACTGCCAAGTCTGTCACTAAATTAGCAGATAGGCAGGGACAGCAGAACGTGGCATGAACTGTGCCATGCTCCTTTGCACTTTCAGGTCCCAGTCCTGGGTGCCTGCCTGTGAGATGGAGGAAGGCCACACTTCTCAATGATAGTTTTATACTGTCCCTTTCTACAGCAACATCTAAGAACCTCAGGTGCTTGAATGTAGGGAGGACCACGCTAATTCTCAGGCAGAGCTGAGGTATGAGGAAAGGGACGGATAGATTTTGGCAGATTTATATCTTAGACTAACTTTTACAGCACGAATGTTCTCACCTGGGCACCTGTCCTGCTGCTGTAGGTCACTGCCATTGCTGTGGAACAGGGATGGGTGCCCACCTCTGCTCTCAGCTGCTCCAAAGCATGAGCTGGTGTCTCAGGGCTCTGGTTCACATGGGACAGCCTCAGGTGGGATGGGCACTCAGCTAATGAGACAGACCCTTCTCTAAGGTTAGCTTCCCCTTGGAGGCAGCCTGAAACCCACCGTGCCTCTGATTTCAGCATGTACCTCAGAATTTGCTGAGGTGTGGGGCCACATTTCCTCCAGCTGACCTTGCTCTGGGTCTAGGAGTCCCTGATAATGGCCAGGGTGACAGCAGCTCCAAAGTCTGCAGCACAACTGCGAGGCATCCCCTGCAGCTTGGGCAAAGGACAGTTGTGGAGGAGCAGGAGGTGACACAAGTTTGTGTCAATCCACAGAACATGATCACTGGGACATCTTCTGTACTGGCCTGGGTTGGTTTTCACCTGCCCTTCCAATCTGCCGGGGTTTCTAGGTGTTAGCAGTCAGCGTTTGGGCATTTCTCACTGTGTTCACCTGCCGCTTGCACTGGGTTTGTTAGTGCAACCCAGCAAGGGACACCAGCACGCCGGAGGCACAGGGAGGGCTGGAGATGCTCGGTGCGTCCGAGGGTGAAGGCAGCGATGGTGTGAGGGTGGAAGCAGAGATGCAGGAGATGCAGGAGATGCAGTTTGTGGGATGCAGCGGGGCAGTGGTAGGGTGCGTCGCCCTTGCTCCACAGCTCCCCTGGGGCGCTCCCAAGCCCAGCTGTGCCCTCTGGCCCTGCCTTTGCCGCCGGTGCCGGGGCCAGCTCGGAGGCGGCTCAGCCCCCTGCCCCCGGACGCGCCGGGGCTGACCCTGCTGCCATCATCAGCCTCTCGGGCAGCGCCGGGGGCCGTCCGACCCCCCCTTTCCGCGGGCTGTCCGGGGGCAGGACACTGGCGGGGGGATCCGGCGGGGGCTGCCGTGTCTCCGGGGGGGCTCAGCCCGGTCCTGCGGCCGGGGGCGGCCCCGCATCCCTCCCCATAGCGCCCGGCGCTGGGCTGAGGCTGTAGCAAACTCCCTCGCAAGAGCTGTTTGTTGACCACATTCACGTTCAGAGCCCTGAAGCTAAAAGCACTTTACACCATAAAATAAAAGCACTGTCTTTTTTTCTAAAAGGTTACGTCTGGAGGCCACGCTGCTCATACTTCATACAGAAAACTACTGAAAGGGCTATGAAATCCTCTATGATTTACACTCCCTCTCAGTGCATTAGGATATAGATCTACTCGACTCTGAAAATACTGTGGAGTTTCTAACCGACGTGAATATATGTGCATTATTTCAGAAAGTCTGTTAGAAAACTTGTCAACACATTATAAAGCATAAACCAGGACTTGGCCATTAAATACAGAGATCAGAGACAAAATGTATACGGCAGGAAGTACCGAGAGAAGTCCCTCCATTCAAAAAAAGAGTCTATTAGCTAAAAGTTTACACACAATATACACCAAAAGGTTTAGAGCGAGACCGTGGACCGCAATTACAAGGCATAAATGGAATCAGTAGGGGCTTTACAGTCCCCAGTGCAGTTAACTGGGCTGCCAGAAAATAATTTTAATATTGTCATAATTTATTACCCACCGAAAGCCACATCAAGGATTGTAAATACAGTCACTTTGTGTCCACGACTGCTCGTTAAACAGCCTCGTTCCCTTCCCCTAAAAATACAATGAAATAAAAACCCACCTGCATTATTAATCTGCGGTCATGCCGTGTTAAAAATGTCTTCTCACTCCTTTTCTTTCTTGAGGTTTGTTATCTCCAATCACATGACAATGCGAAGCGCTGGGGGGGGGGGTAC